>CM037035.1:33873222-34005050 GCA_020882235.1 Schizaphis graminum | reverse complement strand
TCTTTGTAGCAGTACGGATTACAGATGAAAATTACATTAGCAATAATCGACTATTTGTGATAAGAAAATTTCAGTGGTTCTCAATGATTATTGCTAACTTGATGCTTTCTATTGCTAACTAATTATCGTACGCTATGAAATCAGTGTTACCACCTAATTATTGTATAAGTTTATTGCTACGTATCACCAATACTGGCAATACTCAATAGTCGTGTTATTGCCACATTATTGCTACCAATTTACCTTTGTTGTGAGTGGGTAATGGGTATAGGTATTTTCACTATAATTATTGCTGACATGTTTCCAAGGGGCCACCATGTTTACTGCTATTATTGCTGAGAACTTATTCTAATTACTATTTGTGCTAATAGTAACTATTAAGAGTACTCAATTGAAATTTCAAACTCAGTGTTGAAGCTACTATTATAAATTATGAAACCTGTAAGTACTAACTGTGCAATTCAGTCTGTGTTAAATAATAATGCTACAGTTAAAAGGTAATTAGTAGATTATATAATATTGTATAATGTACTGTTATGAAAGTGCATTTTCCAAATCCGCCCAAGAGGCAATGCAATGGATTCGTTTCATTTTTTTTTTTTTGTGTTGAAATGATCCCCAGTAGGCCTATAGAAAACAACACTTTTCACAAGTTATTCATTATGTTAGTAGGTACCTATCTTAATTATTCATTTTATTTTATTTCATGTTAGACAGGTATATATTAAAAAAACATAATATATTTTGCTCTCCACTATATACACATCTTTTTATTGGTATTAATTAATTCACTATAACTATGATAGAGTTAAACTGGTTAGTGTGGGTACACCAGTATGTAATTATTGTTTAATAATTATAATGTATGGTTTTATTGTTGACTATTACTCACTTACCAATAGAAACTTAGTGTTTTAATGTATTCAAATTAAACTATTATTGTTAGGTACCTATCTGATATTACCAGTTACCACTAACCTATTTAAATACTTATTATTGGGCACTTACTTAATATTTGTATTTAAATACTCAAGACCATAATTATTAGTATATTTTGTTTTGTAATGATTGTTCATGTCTTCACTTTTATTTTATAGGTGTTTAATTAATGTTGTTCCTGGCACAAAAGACATTTAAAATCACTCTGTTCATAGTCTGCTGTTGTGTCTAATTTATCCTCATCAGGAATACAGCGAATCACCATCCATCGGTTGCAGTCCGTACACTCAACCCATTCAACATCTTTTTTATGACACATTGCTCTGTGAGAATAACCAGTCCTGCCACAATAAAAGCAGATGTCTCTCATGAAATCAGAATTTTCCAACAAATATGTCTTGAGATACTGCCTATATCCCATAGGTTCGAAAAACTGATCAAAACAATCTCTGTTCATCAATGTAATGGCATAATATAGTACGTATACTCCACAATTGTACGAATCTTTTTGTAGCGGAACGTTTTGTAGTTTATGGTTACTTAAGTTGAATTTCGGAAACCATTTATGTTCACCATATGAACAGTACAGTTTAAGTCCCTTAACCAATTTATTGAAACGCTCTTGTTCATTGATCTTATGCCCCATAGGATCCATTATGAAACATTCTTTTGTACAAAAATCTACAAATGCTATTATCCAATGTGAACCTCCTACATTCCAAGGCATAACGAGAAAACTATTTTCTTTAATGGTCACCTTCTCTTTATAATATTTGTGTTTTTCAACAATAGCAGAAACCAAATCCGAACTGAATATTTGGGTGTTTGACTTTTTGCTATATTTCACAGAATAACTAGCCAATATAATAGATATCACAAAATTTGAAAGCCACATTTTTGTGCAGTCAAAAGGACTCTCCGACCTATAATCGGATAATGTATCAAAATCCGAAAACAATATTTCCGAGTAACCTATAATGTTCTCTACGTGTTTATATATGCCTACAGTAAACTCGATTTTATCTTTGTTATCGTTGTTTCTGATCATTTGTCTATAAAAATTGACGTCTTTTTTTAGTCTGTTAGAGTAAGTATCATGTTTTAATGGTGTCTTATCAATAGGCGAACAGTAACTACCAGGTGTTAAAAATGTTTTTACAGTTTTTACTGCGTTTGGGGTGACCATATTATTTTCTGTCATTTGATTATCTTCATCACTAATCGTAGTTAAATCAACTGCTATCTCTGTTTTCTTGTGTATAGCTTGAATAGGTTTAAATTTTTTCATATTTGCCATTAAGCTGCCTTGCTTAAAATAACCTATTTTCTTATTTTTTCTAGCTCGCCACTGTTCAGCGTCTTCATCGTCACTCAGATCTGTTGCTGTATTGACTGATAAGACGCTTTTGTTTTTCCAAAGAATATCGCCATCGACATTTCGTTTTTTGGGAATAGCACAACGCTTGTTCGGTATATCACACAGGATTTCCTTGACAACACTTTCTATCCTGCCTCTAGTAAGCCTTATGAAGCGACTACATTTCATACTTTTTGCTTGTAGGCTGTTCCCTTTGAGATAATGAAACCATAATTCTGCACCAGAATTATTTGGTCTATGGCACACTTCTATTTTGGAATATAACATAAGACAAGTCCACATTGGTATGACGGGTACAACTGATCCCAGCAAGTCACTGAAGTATTCTTCGTTGTGAAACTCATTTGGAACGCCTTCATTATCTAATGTAAATGATGCTCTTATGTCTCTAGACATTTTCTCAAAATGACCATAAAACTTTGAAGCTTTATATTTTCCCTTTGATAATGGGTTTGTTTTCAGATCATCTACCTGCGTTCCATCAGAATTTAAGAACAAATTGGTTTCAAAATCTTTGTACTCTTTTGAATTCAACACCGTCATATCGCTGTTGTTAATGTCAATCAGGTAGTCAATGGATTTCTGAACATCGCCATTTTGGTATGGTGAAAGTATAACAGTGCAAAGTGCTTTAAACCATTTATCCAAATCATTTACCATTTTCAGATCAAATTCTGGTGTTACAAAACCTACAACGATACGTGCAAGATCTTTGTTTTTATTAGTTTTGCCAGCTGCGCCATAGTACTTGAACACGTCGTCTGAAATATTTTTTACCAAGTGACAGCAACACAAATTGAGTATGATTTTTGATTTCATTTCTTTGTGATTGTACAAGTAATCATAACATTGATCTAGGTAGTCAATGACATCCTTGCACCCGTTAAAAGCCTGTGCCAGCGATTTGATTATTGCCGTGGAGAAATCACTCGTCACATTCGCAATTAAATCTGATACGTCAAAACCGTGTTCTGTTGCAAACTGTTTAAATGCATATAACCAACTGAAAATAGCTGTTGTTGATTGATTGGTACTTATGAATTCCGCAACTGGCATCATGTGATCATTTGCTTTTATTACTGCTGCGTAGTACAACAAACGTTTTTCTTGTTTTTTTTTTAACGTAGTAGGTCTTATGACTGTACCCGTCGCGTCAACATGTAATGTGACCGGTTTTAGTTTATTCAAAACCATCAATTGCTCCTTACTGAATATGTAACATTCGAAGTTAGGACTTTCGGGGGGTGACACGTATTTCACGAATTCTGAGTTTTCAGAAGCCATTTGTACCATATCTAATCTGTCATCGCTATTGAAATCAAACTTACTCAGAGTCTCGTGTGACACTCTGTTATACACACTGGTTGATCTTATGTTTTGAAGGTTCCCTCGTTTAATCTTGCTAGGAGAAGATTTCATTACATGTTTTTGCCTCAAAGCCAACGGTTTTGTGTGGCTCGCCTCTTTTCGATAACTCATTCGTTCCGGTCCTCTTAGAAAATTTGTTAATTTTCCACCATGGCTATAGTTTATTTGATTGCTAAGAACATACACCTTAATGGCGCTTTCAGTTTTTTTTTCAAAATCAAACTTAAAACTTTTACAAGTATTGTGTCTGCAATAACCATAAATACTAGTGAATTCACCGCGATTATTTTTATTAACATTTTTTATGGACAGAACACAAGAGTTATTGACGGTTACAAACTTATCTCTAATCAACATATTTCTAAGGTCCTTTGATATTCTATCATGTTCATTAGACAACTTTTCAAGTTTATTCCATTCACTAATGGATAACTCAAAAGTACCCTCTATAGTGTTTAGATACGAAAGTTTTTGCGAAAGTAGATTCCAGGGCTGTTTTCCGATGACACGGATGGGGAGATTATGATCGAGTTCTGTGCGTTGCGAGCCAAGTCATATGCATACATTATTCAAGGTAAAGAGAAAATCAAGGCTAAAGGAATCCGTGGGCATGTGGTAAAGAACCAATTTAACTTTAAAGATAATTTGCGATGTCTATTTGGTGATACAAGTTTGAAAGTAAAGACGGATAATGTCATTATCCGTTCATTTAAACATCAATTAAAGACTATAAAATCAAGCAAATTAACTTATAATAATTTTGATGACAAGAGGGTTATACTCGAGGATAAAGTACACACTTTAGCATATGGACACTATCGAATTAAGTATGTTATAATAAAAATATACCCTCTTCAGTTATTCTAATTAAAATATTTTTATAGGGAGGCTGAAACAAATAAACAGTCGGAAGCAATGGTGGATGAGATTTGAAATAAAATTTTATGCAAATAATTGTATTAATACTTTATTTTTAAAAACTGTATATTATTTAAATCATTGTATATAATGTAGAATATATATTATATGATATTCATAATTTATATAATGTAAAATATAATGTATACATAGTAGAGAAAAAAAAATATTTACAATTTTAAGAGATAAAGATACCATTTTTTTAATGCGAATACTTTATACAATGTACATTGTTGTGGATTGAAATCCTTATGAAAAATACAACATGGTAGTGTTTCCCCGTTCAATTGACAAAGCTGTGGACAATCTAAGTTTTCAAAGTTGAAGACGGTAGCGTGTGGCATAAACTCGCTGATAATCTGTTGTTTCTGCAAACCTTTAACGTAAATTCTATCGAATTTTAATGATTGAAATATTTTCTGTATTTCTCCATACTCGACATCACCATATTCCAACGATAAACCATGATATAGACGTTTCAACCAACTGTTTACGCTTCGACTTTTTGCGTCTTGTTTTAAAGAAATATGTTTAAATATAAAGTGTTGATGGGTCCATGTTTCAGTGTCTGCTATAGACATTTCTTTAATAAAATACTTGTTGTTAACTCCGAGAATGCAATGAATGTCCAAAATAGCCGATGACATATTGTTAACCCGACTCGCCGTATGGAATATTGAAAAATAATTCACTGTACCAAACACATTCACTTCTGAACAGTCACTGAAATTATTTTTTAATTTCATTCTTATTTATCCATGAATTATGAGAATTATCAAATCCTGCCCACTTAACATATATCTGATTCCCCTTCTTTCGTACAATTTTTTCTATTAAATAATCATTAGGATAATTTGTTTTATATATTTCTTCGGAGTAAAAACAGCCTAGTATAGGATTTCCATTGTAATCTCGTAACTGATAAGTGACAGGGTTTGTTTTATTTATTTTAAAAATAGTGAATATTTCTGTAGACCAGTTTGGTAAATAACCTTTTGTAAAGACACCTTTTTGTTTGCTTATTCTAACTTTATCATCGACTTTAAATATGATTTTTTTATTTTCGATTTTTTGTTGTTTTATTTCTACTGAAGATGGATTTGTATCAGCTTGCACTGGTGACATTCCAATAGTTCTGTGTTTAGAATTATTATATTTATCTAATAACATTGGCAGTATAGAAGTCCAATTAAATGATCCGCGCGCTGTAAATTCTCTGTATATGAGCGCTTTTAGTGTTCTGTTAAATCGTTCGACAATACATGCTTTCATGGTGCTGTAGACGGAATATTTCTTCACATTATATTTTTTCATCAACTTGTCAAATGTAGTATTGTAAAACTCTTTACCATTATCGACTTGAAGCAGTTTAGGTGACCGTTTGGATAATATTTTTAGCATTGCATTAGATACATCATTTGCCGTTTTTGTTTTTAACGGTATAGCCCAGGCAAATTTCGTAAAACAATCAATCACACAGAGAATATATTTGTAACCGTTGTTTTTCTTTGAAAGTGGTATCATCTCGACCAAGTCTGCCTGCCATAAATCGTTTTTCCCGTACACATTTACTCTTCGTCTAGTATAATTTTTCCTAGCTGGTCTGTGAAGTTCAATTGCTATGTCACGTTTAGACATTTGGTATTTTCTTTGTTATACCGGATTCATAGAGTTCTTCAAAAATAGATAATATTTCGTTTGAAACTCCGGTATTTCCTGCAGATTGAGAGGCTAAAAGAAGTCTTAATCTATCAACCAACTCATTCGGATCATTCCAATATACTAAATTATGCGTTTGTAATTTCACACCGGTCCCCGAGGAAAATAGCTTACAAATAATTTGTTTATACTTTGCACCACCTTGTTTAATTTTTGTACCGTCCAGCGTTAAATGTGCTGATGTTTGAATAAGTATTGATTTATATGTATTTAAATCACTATCAGTATATTGCATTGGATATCTAGAAAACAATAACTCTACAAGCCCCGGTGTTAGCTGATAAGATGAATCTTTGATAATTATTTCATTGTTTTTAAATTTCACTTCTTCATGACCTAATTTAATAACACCATCAGATTTTTTTCTTGGACCATATATTTTATCTTTCTCATTTTCTTCTAATGACCGGAAAGTTCCAGTTCGATTATCTGAAGATAAATCTTCAATTTCATTCGAAATGTCATTATCATTACCTGCTTCGGAAGTCTGTGGTGTCGGCGATTGCAGGTTATGTAATTTGTTCAGAGGTTCGATTATTGGTTTAAATGTTTGTGATACATAGGATTGAATATCAGCTTCACCTCTTTTTAATGCTTCGAATTTTCGTTTAATGTTTTCCTTGGCAATAACTAATTCGTTCAACACTCTACTATCGCCTTCCATAGTTAATATCGTACTATGGTGTTTTATATAACGACAAACGTATCAAAACCATGTCGATACCGTCCGTTGTCACGTTCACAGTCCTTACTTATTACGACGAAATTGAATCTCCCCTTACTCCAACACAAAGTACAAAACTCTTTAAACTCGGGATAATTCATATCACCAGAGCAGTGTTCCATGTAAACGTGTTTTAAATTAGTCTCGTCTTGCTTGAATAATATTATCATGTTGCTATTATCTCGAATAAGTTGTTTGGGTATGCGGGCGAATGATTGCGCCAGATAGAACACATCAATATTGTTGTGTCTACAGCGTGTGTAGTAAGAACGTACGATATTTTGATTTTTACATAAAATATCGTCAAATATAAAAACAGAATCTGGTAATGCTTTTTCTGGTGGGATAACCTCATCGTTTTCATGAAAAGTGAATAACTGTACTCCGTCCACATCTTTTAAAATTTCACAAAGCATTTTATATTTAGGTTGATCGAGAGTTTTCGAGTATATATAAACGTTATGAAATCGTATACCATTGATATTAGTCAATAAGGCATAAATTAAATTCGTTTTACCACATCCAGAAGGGCCAACAACTAGAGCACGACAAGTATTTGGTAAAAGCGCTCCATGTCTTGATTCGCGACTCGTAGGCGGGTCGACATTTTCCACTGTGAGTTTTATTTGTTGATCGACAAACTTCATTATAATATAATGATTATGTATATATAGCTGTGTAATTTTTGTAATCTGATCATTACACGATGTCACCCGTTCGAAGAAACAACAAGAATAAAGGCGGAGGTATAATCAACACTCTTATAAATAAATTACCATTTGAACTTCATTTACCAGGTAATTATAAACTCTACCACACACACACACACACATAACCTAACCATATCACTTTACAAGTTTATAGTTTTTAAATATCATTTTAGGTTATCAGTACTGCGGTCCTGGGACAAAATTAAAAAAACGGTTGGACCGTGGTGATAAAGGTATCAATCCTTTGGATTCGGCGTGTAAAGAACACGATATCGCTTATGATCACAGCAACTCTTTGACAGATCGTCAAAAAGCAGATTATAAATTAGAAAATCAGGCTTGGAACCGATTCAAGTCAAAAGACTCTAATTTAAAAGAAAAGGCAGCAGCGTGGCTAGTCACTACGGGTATGAAGGCAAAACGTAAAATGGGTGCAGGATGCGGATTCAACGCTGCTATTAGAGCGGCTAAAAATGTACTTAATAAAAATGTTAATGAAAAGAACCTGATGAAATTAGCAAAAAAATGTGTTGCGGCGGCTAAAAAAATATTCCGTAAAAACGGTAAGAAAATTCGAGTACCTCGTGTCATACCTATACCAAAAACTGGTGGTATGTTACCGTTGATACCAATTTTTGCTGGTTTATCTGCACTCGGAGCGTTAACGGGAGGTATTTCTAACGTTGTAAAAACCGTTAGTGAATTTAATAGAAATGAACCTTCACATCTGGGTAGAGGATTATATCTCACCCCTAATAAAGGGGGTTCGTATAAAATCGAGACGGGTAAAGGACTATATCTCGCTCCACATGGAGGTGGTTCGTATAAAAGAAAGGGCACCCGTAAATCTTTAAAGAAAACTGTAAAACGGAAAAAAAACTGATTCCTACGTTACCCAAAAGAGCGCTGTACGATTATGAAATTATAAAACATGCACGCATAATGAAAATACCTCATTTCATCGGAGTGTTTTCTAGAGATAGGTTACCTTCACGTCCAAAGCATAAAGAATCAGCGGTTATCAATTTGGACATTGAAAAAAGTACAGGAACTCATTGGGTAGCGTATAAAAAAATCGGAAAACAAGTTACATACTACGACAGTTTTGGTAATCTACCGCCTCCACTAGAACTACAGTCGTACCTTAGTGGATGTACCATACAATATAATTACACTAGACATCAACGTTATAACACATATAATTGCGGTCATTTATGTTTGAAATTTTTATCATGTACACGATAACATTAAATGGTAATTCCAGTGAAATGTCGTGTGATATTTTCCCGCCATTAGAAGTAAAAAATACATCGCAACTGTGCCTGTTAAGCCTGCAGACAAATAACTCTATACCAAACATAGAACCCGATTGTAATACAATAGGATTTCGCAATTCACTTGGAAAATGTGTAAATGTGACTATACCTACGGGATCATATGAAATAATTAATTTGGAGTCAATGATTCAAAAACTCTTACCGAATCATGTTACTTTGTTTCAACTCAAGGCTGATGGCAGTACATTAAAATGCTCAATGACGTGTAGTCATGATATTGATTTCACGATTGAACATAATATATCGAAAATATTAGGTTTTGAAAATAAAGTTTACTCTGCAAATACAAAACACGAATCTGAACAAATAGTTAACATAATGAAAGTTAACTGTATAAAAATAGATTGCAATCTAATTTCTGGTTCATTCAGCAATGGGATACCAAGCCAGACGATACACGAGTTTTTCCCTTCATCGCCGCCTGGACATAAAATTATTGAAGTTCCAAAACATTTAGTTTTCTACCGGCTTAATTCCACGTCTATAAGTAAAGTAAATATAGTGTTAAGAGATCAAGATAATAACTTAATCAATTTAAGAGGGGAGCCAATCACAATTCGTTTACAAATTAAACATAAAGATGGCTATTAAGTTCAACAATTATATAAAAAGAAATGTGATCAAGAAAATCAATAGTTCAACTAACAAGATTAATACGTCAAGACGTACGCCGATCGTATAGAAACTAACCAAAAACAATCTATCGTTTTTACGTTCTTTAAAAGTAGTATAATCATGGATGATGTGTATTTGGACGTAGCTGGTGGCTATGATGATGATTGTAAAATAACTCAAATGCAGTACCACTCTTTTCTTCCGTATTCGACTACAGCTTTATCCAATAACGATGAAATTAGAATATCTATTCAAAATATGGACGCTTACACTTTGCCTTGCGAGAGCTATCTTTACATTGAAGGTAAATTAAATATACCTGCAGATATTACAGCAGAGAAGGGTGAATTCAATTTTACAAATAATGGCTTAGCGTTTTTGTTTTCTGAAATCCGATATGAAATTAACGGTATGGAAATACAAAAATTAAAATCTCCTGGAATATCGTCGAGTCTTAAAGGTTTTTGCTCGCACACTCCGAGTGAATTGAATAATCTACAAAACGCTGCTTGGGACGTAGATATGGATGCCAGTGAAAATAAACATTTCATGTTAAATAACAAATTTGCTGGTTGCATACCACTCAAACACTTGTTTGGATTTTGTGAAGATTATAAAAAAATACTACTCAACTGCAACCAACAAATCATTTTAAACAGATCATCTACAGATTTTGATGCGTTATACGTTTTGGCGACAAATCCTAATGAAAAACTTAAAAAAGTAGCGATTGAATTGAATAAAATTATTTGGAAGATGCCCATCATCAGAGTTAGTGACAAAGAAAAAATAAAACTGTTAAAAGTATTAGACTCTCGTAAACCACTTGCATGTGCGTTCAGAAATTGGGACTTGTGCGAGTATCCAGTTCTCCCTCAGAACACTTCTCATTCGTGGACGGTCAAATCAAGCAGTTTATTGGAGAAACCTAGATTTGCATTAATTGGACTTCAAACCGATCGAAAAAATAATTTATTTAATCCATCAGGACGATTCGATCACTGCTATCTGAAAAACCTAAAAGTACATTTAAACTCTGAAGTATATCCATATGAAGATTTTCGTGCAGATTTCACAAACAACGTTACGGCCATATTGTACAAGGCGTATGCTGAATTCCAGAAATCGTACTACGAGAGAGAATATAGTGATCCTTTACTTCCAAAACATATTTTTCAACAATTTGTACCAATCATAGTCGTGGATTTATCACGACAAAACGATAACGTAAAATCATCAAGTGTAGATTTACGAATTGAATTCGAAACAGATAAAGCCATTCCAGCAAAAACTGCAGCTTATTGTCTCATTTTACACGATCAAGTTATAACTTATAACCCATTTAATGGTGATGTAAGAAAATTGTAAATAGTTTGTAAAAATAAAAAACATTTTTTTCTTTTAAAAATATGATGTTGTTTTTATTTTATTATTCATCGTATTAATATATAATAACTAATAAATAACATTATTTTGATACTAATACAATAAAATATTACATTTTTAATTATTTTCGAAAACTTAATTTACGGCTTGCTTCTGCCTTTTCACGCGCTACGAATGCTCTTGTCCTTGGTCGGTTGACTTCAGACTAAAAAAATTGTTTTCTTTAGTATACGATATTATGTAAAAATATATTCGTATTACCTTGGTTTTGGACGAAGAAGATAACCAGCCTCTTGCCAATTGTTTGAGTGCTTTAATCTTCAAATCTGCTATTAAGCAAGTACCTGCGATTGGAATATGTTCTTTCAATTTCTTGACCTCGATGTGATTCAAATAATCTTCAACATCGCTTATGTTTGTGTCTTTGGGTAACGGCATTTCTTTCCCAAGAAACATTGAAATCTTACAGGCCTGAAGCAATGAAGCGGATCGGATGTACATATTTTTCATCTGTATAACTTCTTCTATGTTATCATTTAGTTGTAAGATTCTTGTAACATTTTCCTTAGTCAACTGTACATTCTGGTCTTGCTGCAAGCATTTGATTGACAGAATGTTGGCACCGTTGATTTCCTTTATTGATATCAATTTAAACTCCTTTAACAGTAAGTGTGATGGAAGTTTAAAGTTTACGATGTTAAGAACTGTATTCAGGGATTGAAACAATTCCACACTCATTTCCACGCACTGAGAGTTACTTGTAACACAAACTACACAATTAAACAAAAAATCCGGATCTAAGCCAATATGTAAATAAACATTTCTATCAATAAAGAATGTGTTACAATCAATCAGATTATTAGCCATTATGAAACACTGAAGGTTAAACACATAAATTGTTACAACTTGAAGAGCGGGTTACGACTGACTTGTCATATGCTCGTGTCATCCTTTTTATGTAGTGCTACCAAGCGCCAAGTTAGAGCGGGGATGAATCCCTCTCTATAGTATGGGCGGGAGTAAAAATGAATATGATATAGAACATGGTGGGGATATGGATAATGTATGGAATAACACATATTATGATATATACAAAATATTTATTAATATTAGCAAGATATTATTATTAATTATAAAAAGATTTTTGTATTGGACTGAGTAAATTGCTCTGCTGACTTGTCGTCTATGAAGTCGGAAAGAGATGGCGAGGATTATGGTCTGTTGAAATACATAGGACCATCATTTTCATCGACAGCCTATAAAATTAATAATAATTTTTTTTCTTATACAAATTATATATTATACGACATACGTGTATCGAATTTGGTTTGGTTTTCCGAATCGGAGACCATACTGTTTCTAATGGATCCATCGAATGTGTTACTAAATATTCTCTGAGCCCCCTTTCCTCGTCAGCACCCTAAGAATAAAGTAAAATTGAATACTTGAATATTTTTATTGGTTTCATTTATTTACTCGTGACTGTGATGGATCGTCTTCATTATATTTTATCAACGGAGATATACTTGAGTATCTTGGTGGTGAAGGTTGTAGCATTTCCACATCAAAGGCTTCAGTATAAAACTAAAATAAATAATAATAATCAGTACAGTAATCGTAATAAAAATGTTTATAATATGTTTCACCTTTAATTCCTCAACATCGTGCATCTCTTTTCTCTTGGTTGGTGAAATAAATTCTGACGGAACATCAACTGCCTAATTTAATGCATATGTTAAATATTTTTATTAATAATTTCAAAATATATTCTTACTTTTAACGAATTCTTCGATTTTGTCATCCAATTGATTGCAAGCTGTTCAGTTGCGAATAATATTATTTGGGTTAAAAAACTCTGCTTGTTCTCTGGTATATGTTTCGCGATTAATTCAATATGAATACCTCTGATTATTGAAATAACTTCATTAAGTGTAGCGGATTTATCAATATTAAAATCTGTTTTAAAGTACTCGGATATTTGATCGAGTTGATTTAAAATATTAGGTCTTACGATATTGATTTTTCTTGATACGGTTTCAAAAATGATCCACTCTAAATCTTGAATTGTCATAAGATCTCTTCTATTCAATAAAATTCTGCATCCGCTTATTTCTTTAGACTCTACGACTAATACATGCTCCCCCCTATATACCATACTTGTAATCAAAACCGATTCACATTCCAAAAAAGTGAATTTTTTATATTTCACAGCAGGATCGAGAATGTGGGATAAAATATTACCCATGAATGAATAAATACGCTTCAAGAAGTCTGGAGAAATATTTACATACCGCGACGGTGTAATTATTCGCAGCACAATATTAAATTTATCTTTTGGGTCAAATCCAACGTTTAAGAACTTGCGGTTTTCAAAATCAATTGTAAAATTACTACAATCGATGAGTTCGGACGGCGATGTAGGTGCAACATATTTATACAAACGGTTTATCTCACTTATTGGCCCTGCCATATTAATACTGTTAAATCGAGATTTACAACTTGACACTGTTAAAACAAAACTATGACTGAATATAAGCGCTTAATTGTCTTTAATATTATTATGAATGGTGGGGGATGGTGGGGGATGATCGAGTTCTGGTACTTACTGGTGGGGGGTTATATTTAGTACGTATATACTGGTTGTGGTGGTGGTACCGGTTGAGGTGGCGGTGGCGGTGTGTGGCGGCTCGGGTATTGGTGGCGGTACGGGTGACGGTACCTTAGGCGAGTGGCGGGTGGTGGTACGGGTGGCGGTACCATGGGTGAGTGGCGAGTGGCGGTTCGGGTGGCGGTGGCGGTGTGTGGCGGTTCAGGTGGCGGTGGCGGTGGCGGTGTGTGGCGGTTCAGGTGGCGGTGGCGGTGGCGGTGTGTGGCGGTTCAGGTGGCGGTGGCGGTACCATGGGTGAGTGGTGAGTGGCGGTTCGGGTGGCGGTGGCGGTGTGTGGCGGTTCAGGTGGCGGTGGCGGTGTGTGGCGGTTCAGGTGGCGGTGGCGGTGTTTGAACTGTCTATTAATATCTACTTACAGTTATTCAGTACTGTTATATTTTCAGTTTCATAGGGATTCTGACCGGAATTGTCAACCCTCGAGTTTTCGACATTGTCATTGATTCCTAATTTGTTGGGCTTACAACTTATATTTGACAATGAGTGTGGAGTGATATCCACTACTCTGTCACAGACATCTAAATTGTTCTCAACAATAGACTTACCGATTTGTACCGGTAATAGTGTGTCGAAACCTTCATCACCATTTACAGATAAAGAGATTTCCTTGATTATCGTGCGAGACCTTTGACTCTTACGGAGTAAACTTATTATATTTTTTTTACTTTTAGTGATTTTTTTTAATCTACAAATTTTATTTACAGCTGAATATGGGTGTAGGACCAATTCATTGTTAGGTATTAAATATTTTATGTTTGCAGGTATATTAGTTTCTGTAGTTCCCCTAACGAGTTTACACAGCGTTGAGTTGTTCGCCGACAATGCTTGAACTACATCATAACTAAGTTTTTTTTATATTATTTGTTTTAAATACCTCTTTGCAAATATCTATTATTCTCGGGTCAGACATTTTAACAGTTTCATCTATTATAGATGGGTATTTTAATCTAATGCAATCGGCAACATCCTCAACTCTGTTCTTAAGACTTACTTTTTGAATACGTCCACAGATTTTTTTTTTATCAAGGGATACTTCTATCTTATTATCACTCTCAACAAGTGTGGAGAGTTTTGACGTACCGTTTATTCCACTGCATTGCTCCGTGTCAATGTTATTGGACATTGTGATTTTTTTTGTTTAAATAATAAAAAAAATAACTCGTTTTATTAATGTGTTAAAGAAAGATACTATGTATAGAAATAGTATAATTTATTAAAAGTTCATAAATTAGTATAGGTACACACACTGAATTAAAGGTGTTTGTATTAATAGTACAGTATACTGAACTTAAAATCAAATATTTAATCAGGCAAATAGGTTTATAGTTCTCAATACTTTAGTATACACTCTTGCCGTGGTATAACACCAGATTTAAATTTTATATTATATATAATTATAAATCAATGGTCCACGTAGTTGAGGATAAAGCGGAGTTCTCAATACTTTCGTATACACTCCAATGTGGTATGTATATAACCAAAATTTAATCATATAATGGTTCCACTCAAAGGGAAAAAAAACAGGTTAGGATATCTTTAGTAGTAGGTCGTTGTTGGTCGTACAGATTGCACAAAAACTGCTACCGCTTAAAAAATAAAAAAAAAGTTATGTCATTAAAATAGGTTAATTAAATTGTAAAATACTTTTAAAGCCATTTAAACAACATTTTACTTTGATTAAGTTCAGAATTTTTCAAAACGTTAGGTATAAAATTGATTAATAATAACTTTTAGCAAATAACTTTAAAAATATTAATTTTTAGTTGTTACATTTAGTATGCATTTTAATAATTTCAGCCATTTTTTTTAAATTTAAAATGCAATTGTATGACCATTGCTTTTAACCAATTTTTCAACAGGTAATATAATGTGTAAGTATACTCACGAAGTCACGATGAATAATTCTTAATTTTGTTTCATAATAATGTATATTGTATTTGACATTAAAAACTAGGTATTTAAATATGAATGAAAAAAATATGCCATGTACATAATTTCTAACATGTTAGCACAATAATCTATAGACTCAATATAGCAAATAAGTATTCGACAAGGGTTAATCTTGCAAACTCTAATATGAATTGTGAGTCAATTGACCTATTATCAAACTTTAAGTTAAGAACATTGCATGTGTACTTTTTTATGATGATTCAATTGTTATGTAAGTTTTAAGTGAAAATAAGTTTAAAAATAGTCACATATTGTAGAAAAATTTAAACATGTAAGCAAACAGAATGTTCTTAACTTTAAGTTATAGGTATATTAGGCCAATAAGTGAAGTGTAACATTAAACTACACTGATATCATCCTAAAAACTACTGAAAACAAATTATAAACATAATTATCATTAACATAATAAAAATTTTTTTTAATAAATTTAATATAATAATATATAATTATTTTCGTGAGATTTTAGTTTTCTTCTCTTGCGATGATTTCAATTCTATACTAGCCAGTGTTGAAATGTTCAAATCTTTTATAACAATAATAATATATTATTTTCTTAAATGGAGAATATGACCTGGTATTACATACGCTCTGGGCTCGACTAAAACCATTAAATATGACCTAATAGTTGTATTAAAATATCAGCAAAAAAATTTTTTTTTTAAATGTACTATGTGACACACAATCTCATTTCTCCAATCTTCTTTTCCATCGCCCAATTGTGATGACGTCTGCTTTCACTAAAAAAAAATTTTTTTTTAAAAACATGACCTTTTATATATTAAAATAAATTATTCCTTATGATACCCAAATAATAGACATTATTTGAGAACTATTTACAAATGCAGACCGAAAGAATTGTATTCAACAAGGAAGTTGGAAAATAAACCTCCAATACACGTCGAGTACCTATACTGTCAATAGCAGTCAATCTATAGTTTTTAGTATTTAATTATTTGGCTTATATTTATAAACGAAAAACAATTTACACTTAAGCTAAAGTTCATAAGTTACCATTACATACAAATTTGAAAAAAAAATGTTTCCATTATCCAATTAGAAAAAAGCCATTATTTATTAATTTCTTGAAGTAAGAAAACAATAAAAAAGGCAACTTGGCGCATGACCGTTGCTCTCTTATTATTAGTATAGCAAGTTATACAAAACAGTATTTTCCCTTTTAAATTACTTGAACATTGTTA
Source organism: Schizaphis graminum (assembly GCA_020882235.1). Classification (NCBI taxonomy): domain Eukaryota; kingdom Metazoa; phylum Arthropoda; class Insecta; order Hemiptera; family Aphididae; genus Schizaphis; species Schizaphis graminum. Next base: position 33,988,142 of record CM037035.1, on the reverse strand, counting down.
TCCATGAAATTTGCAACACCGCTTACAGCACATTCTGATGGACTAAATGTCACCCATGAATGATGAACATGAACTCAATGCAACTCAATCATGCACAATGAACCTTTTAACAAATATAATTATAATATTATCGTCACAAAACATTTATTTCGGTATGTAAAAGTAACAATTTAACACATATTAGCAATGAGCTTTGTGATTTTAGTTAATATTAGTGATTTTACATATTATTGAACTTAATGATATCTGTATTAACAATATTTATTCTTTTAATCGAGTTATGCGCATATCTTAATTTAAATAATACTGTAGTGGGCCAACAGCTTGTCGCAGATATTGGTAATGATGAAATAAATTACTCGAAATAATTCTAAGTGTTTTATTAAAACTGATTGAAAATATTCTGAGTTCAATTAATTAATTTAATTGGAAAATAAACTAAGTCCAAATGAACGATTTCTGGTGTAAAGTGACGTGAAGGTGCTTGCTCTAGCTCTGGAAAATCACGTCTGCGGGAGTCCTCTCCTGGGCCCCCTTATATAGTCAGTGTCCCCTGATCTCCTACTCATGTCCCTTCTGGCCTATTCGTATTCAGGTCATTCGCTTCTCACACTATTACGCATTTCAGAGGATGCGCGTGCGATGATGACGTCCGAAGACCATCCGCTCTTTCAGGATGCGCGTGCATGGTGACGTCCGGCAATCGTCCGCCCACATGCAGATGGTCAGCCTCGCTCACGGGTGTGAAGTTAGGGGACCATAGCTAGGGGACTATTGTTTCGGACGACTAGTGATAAGAAACCTTGCACGCCTAGTTGCAGTTTATTATATTCAAGGCGCCCGACGCTTAAATTACATTAAAACACAAGATAGCGCCATGTAATTAACCCAGTGAATACTGATTATTATATATGTACTTCGATTTATACAATCTCTAGGTGCGGGAGGGCGCGAGGTTTTTACTTTTTTTGACAATGTTCCGGAAGGTGGCGAAGCGATTTGATAGTATATTCGGAAAGCCAGGAAAATTCTCTACCAGTTGTATATGAATCTAGAGTGCACACGCGACTCGGTTGTACCGCAATAGGCGTCGGAAAGTCCAGGGGACCGTATAACATACGATCTATAGGTGCGGGAGGGCGCGAGGTTTTTAATTTTTTTGACAATGTTCCGGAAGGTGGCGAAGCGATTTGATAGTATATTCGGAAAGCCAGGAAAATTCTCTACCAGTTGTATATGAATCTAGAGTGCACACGCGACTCGGTTGTACCGCAATAGGCGACGGAAAGTCCAGGGGACCGTATAACATACGATCTATAGGTGCGGGAGGGAGCGAGGTTTTTAATTTTTTTGACAATGTTCCGGAAGGTGGCGAAGCGATTTGATAGTATATTCGGAAAGCCAGGAAAATTCTCTACCAGTTGTATATGAATCTAGAGTGCACACGCGACTCGGTTGTACCGCAATAGGCGACGGAAAGTCCAGGGGACCGTATAACATACGATCTATAGGTGCGGGAGGGCGCGAGGTTTTTAATTTTTTTGACAATGTTCCGGAAGGTGGCGAAGCGATTTGATAGTATATTCGGAAAGCCAGGAAAATTCTCTACCAGTTGTATATGAATCTAGAGTGCACACGCGACTCGGTTGTACCGCAATAGGCGTCGGAAAGTCCAGGGGACCGTATAACATACGATCTATAGGTGCGGGAGGGCGCGAGGTTTTTAATTTTTTTGACAATGTTCCGGAAGGTGGCGAAGCGATTTGATAGTATATTCGGAAAGCCAGGAAAATTCTCTACCAGTTGTATATGAATCTAGAGTGCACACGCGACTCGGTTGTACCGCAATAGGCGACGGAAAGTCCAGGGGACCGTATAACATACGATCTATAGGTGCGGGAGGGCGCGAGGTTTTTAATTTTTTTGACAATGTTCCGGAAGGTGGCGAAGCGATTTGATAGTATATTCGGAAAGCCAGGAAAATTCTCTACCAGTTGTATATGAATCTAGAGTGCACACGCGACTCGGTTGTACCGCAATAGGCGACGGAAAGTCCAGGGGACCGTATAACATACGATCTATAGGTGCGGGAGGGCGCGAGGTTTTTAATTTTTTTGACAATGTTCCGGAAGGTGGCGAAGCGATTTGATAGTATATTCGGAAAGCCAGGAAAATTCTCTACCAGTTGTATATGAATCTAGAGTGCACACGCGACTCGGTTGTACCGCAATAGGCGACGGAAAGTCCAGTTGACCGTATAACATACGATCTATAGGTGCGGGAGGGCGCGAGGTTTTTAATTTTTTTGACAATGTTCCGGAAGGTGGCGAAGCGATTTGATAGTATATTCGGAAAGCCAGGAAAATTCTCTACCAGTTGTATATGAATCTAGAGTGCACACGCGACTCGGTTGTACCGCAATAGGCGTCGGAAACTCCAGGGGACCGTATAACATACGATCTATAGGTGCGGGAGGGCGCGAGGTTTTTACTTTTTTTGACAATGTTCCGGAAGGTGGCGAAGCGATTTGATAGTATATTCGGAAAGCCAGGAAAATTCTCTACCAGTTGTATATGAATCTAGAGTGCACACGCGACTCGGTTGTACCGCAATAGGCGACGGAAAGTCCAGGGGACCGTATAACATATGATCTATAGGTGCGGGAGGGCGCGAGGTTTTTAATTTTTTTGACAATGTTCCGGAAGGTGGCGAAGCGATTTGATAGTATATTCGGAAAGCCAGGAAAATTCTCTACCAGTTGTATATGAATCTAGAGTGCACACGCGACTCGGTTGTACCGCAATAGGCGTCGGAAAGTCCAGGGGACCGTATAACATACGATCTATAGGTGCGGGAGGGCGCGAGGTTTTTAATTTTTTTGACAATGTTCCGGAAGGTGGCGAAGCGATTTGATAGTATATTCGGAAAGCCAGGAAAATTCTCTACCAGTTGTATATGAATCTAGAGTGCACACGCGACTCGGTTGTACCGCAATAGGCGTCGGAAAGTCCAGGGGACCGTATAACATACGATCTATAGGTGCGGGAGGGCGCGAGGTTTTTAATTTTTTTGACAATGTTCCGGAAGGTGGCGAAGCGATTTGATAGTATATTCGGAAAGCCAGGAAAATTCTCTACCAGTTGTATATGAATCTAGAGTGCACACGCGACTCGGTTGTACCGCAATAGGCGTCGGAAAGTCCAGGGGACCGTATAACATACGATCTATAGGTGCGGGAGGGCGCGAGGTTTTTAATTTTTTTGACAATGTTCCGGAAGGTGGCGAAGCGATTTGATAGTATATTCGGAAAGCCAGGAAAATTCTCTACCAGTTGTATATGAATCTAGAGTGCACACGCGACTCGGTTGTACCGCAATAGGCGACGGAAAGTCCAGGGGACCGTATAACATACGATCTATAGGTGCGGGAGGGCGCGAGGTTTTTAATTTTTTTGACAATGTTCCGGAAGGTGGCGAAGCGATTTGATAGTATATTCGGAAAGCCAGGAAAATTCTCTACCAGTTGTATATGAATCTAGAGTGCACACGCGACTCGGTTGTACCGCAATAGGCGACGGAAAGTCCAGGGGACCGTATAACATACGATCTATAGGTGCGGGAGGGCGCGAGGTTTTTAATTTTTTTGACAATGTTCCGGAAGGTGGCGAAGCGATTTGATAGTATATTCGGAAAGCCAGGAAAATTCTCTACCAGTTGTATATGAATCTAGAGTGCACACGCGACTCGGTTGTACCGCAATAGGCGTCGGAAAGTCCAGGGGACCGTATAACATACGATCTATAGGTGCGGGAGGGCGCGAGGTTTTTAATTTTTTTGACAATGTTCCGGAAGGTGGCGAAGCGATTTGATAGTATATTCGGAAAGCCAGGAAAATTCTCTACCAGTTGTATATGAATCTAGAGTGCACACGCGACTCGGTTGTACCGCAATAGGCGTCGGAAAGTCCAGGGGACCGTATAACATACGATCTATAGGTGCGGGAGGGCGCGAGGTTTTTAATTTTTTTGACAATGTTCCGGAAGGTGGCGAAGCGATTTGATAGTATATTCGGAAAGCCAGGAAAATTCTCTACCAGTTGTATATGAATCTAGAGTGCACACGCGACTCGGTTGTACCGCAATAGGCGACGGAAAGTCCAGTTGACCGTATAACATACGATCTATAGGTGCGGGAGGGCGCGAGGTTTTTAATTTTTTTGACAATGTTCCGGAAGGTGGCGAAGCGATTTGATAGTATATTCGGAAAGCCAGGAAAATTCTCTACCAGTTGTATATGAATCTAGAGTGCACACGCGACTCGGTTGTACCGCAATAGGCGTCGGAAACTCCAGGGGACCGTATAACATACGATCTATAGGTGCGGGAGGGCGCGAGGTTTTTACTTTTTTTGACAATGTTCCGGAAGGTGGCGAAGCGATTTGATAGTATATTCGGAAAGCCAGGAAAATTCTCTACCAGTTGTATATGAATCTAGAGTGCACACGCGACTCGGTTGTACCGCAATAGGCGACGGAAAGTCCAGGGGACCGTATAACATACGATCTATAGGTGCGGGAGGGCGCGAGGTTTTTAATTTTTTTGACAATGTTCCGGAAGGTGGCGAAGCGATTTGATAGTATATTCGGAAAGCCAGGAAAATTCTCTACCAGTTGTATATGAATCTAGAGTGCACACGCGACTCGGTTGTACCGCAATAGGCGTCGGAAAGTCCAGGGGACCGTATAACATACGATCTATAGGTGCGGGAGGGCGCGAGGTTTTTAATTTTTTTGACAATGTTCCGGAAGGTGGCGAAGCGATTTGATAGTATATTCGGAAAGCCAGGAAAATTCTCTACCAGTTGTATATGAATCTAGAGTGCACACGCGACTCGGTTGTACCGCAATAGGCGTCGGAAAGTCCAGGGGACCGTATAACATACGATCTATAGGTGCGGGAGGGCGCGAGGTTTTTAATTTTTTTGACAATGTTCCGGAAGGTGGCGAAGCGATTTGATAGTATATTCGGAAAGCCAGGAAAATTCTCTACCAGTTGTATATGAATCTAGAGTGCACACGCGACTCGGTTGTACCGCAATAGGCGTCGGAAAGTCCAGGGGACCGTATAACATACGATCTATAGGTGCGGGAGGGCGCGAGGTTTTTAATTTTTTTGACAATGTTCCGGAAGGTGGCGAAGCGATTTGATAGTATATTCGGAAAGCCAGGAAAATTCTCTACCAGTTGTATATGAATCTAGAGTGCACACGCGACTCGGTTGTACCGCAATAGGCGACGGAAAGTCCAGGGGACCGTATAACATACGATCTATAGGTGCGGGAGGGCGCGAGGTTTTTAATTTTTTTGACAATGTTCCGGAAGGTGGCGAAGCGATTTGATAGTATATTCGGAAAGCCAGGAAAATTCTCTACCAGTTGTATATGAATCTAGAGTGCACACGCGACTCGGTTGTACCGCAATAGGCGACGGAAAGTCCAGGGGACCGTATAACATACGATCTATAGGTGCGGGAGGGCGCGAGGTTTTTAATTTTTTTGACAATGTTCCGGAAGGTGGCGAAGCGATTTGATAGTATATTCGGAAAGCCAGGAAAATTCTCTACCAGTTGTATATGAATCTAGAGTGCACACGCGACTCGGTTGTACCGCAATAGGCGTCGGAAAGTCCAGGGGACCGTATAACATACGATCTATAGGTGCGGGAGGGCGCGAGGTTTTTAATTTTTTTGACAATGTTCCGGAAGGTGGCGAAGCGATTTGATAGTATATTCGGAAAGCCAGGAAAATTCTCTACCAGTTGTATATGAATCTAGAGTGCACACGCGACTCGGTTGTACCGCAATAGGCGTCGGAAAGTCCAGGGGACCGTATAACATACGATCTATAGGTGCGGGAGGGCGCGAGGTTTTTAATTTTTTTGACAATGTTCCGGAAGGTGGCGAAGCGATTTGATAGTATATTCGGAAAGCCAGGAAAATTCTCTACCAGTTGTATATGAATCTAGAGTGCACACGCGACTCGGTTGTACCGCAATAGGCGACGGAAAGTCCAGTTGACCGTATAACATACGATCTATAGGTGCGGGAGGGCGCGAGGTTTTTAATTTTTTTGACAATGTTCCGGAAGGTGGCGAAGCGATTTGATAGTATATTCGGAAAGCCAGGAAAATTCTCTACCAGTTGTATATGAATCTAGAGTGCACACGCGACTCGGTTGTACCGCAATAGGCGTCGGAAACTCCAGGGGACCGTATAACATACGATCTATAGGTGCGGGAGGGCGCGAGGTTTTTACTTTTTTTGACAATGTTCCGGAAGGTGGCGAAGCGATTTGATAGTATATTCGGAAAGCCAGGAAAATTCTCTACCAGTTGTATATGAATCTAGAGTGCACACGCGACTCGGTTGTACCGCAATAGGCGACGGAAAGTCCAGGGGACCGTATAACATACGATCTATAGGTGCGGGAGGGCGCGAGGTTTTTAATTTTTTTGACAATGTTCCGGAAGGTGGCGAAGCGATTTGATAGTATATTCGGAAAGCCAGGAAAATTCTCTACCAGTTGTATATGAATCTAGAGTGCACACGCGACTCGGTTGTACCGCAATAGGCGTCGGAAAGTCCAGGGGACCGTATAACATACGATCTATAGGTGCGGGAGGGCGCGAGGTTTTTAATTTTTTTGACAATGTTCCGGAAGGTGGCGAAGCGATTTGATAGTATATTCGGAAAGCCAGGAAAATTCTCTACCAGTTGTATATGAATCTAGAGTGCACACGCGACTCGGTTGTACCGCAATAGGCGTCGGAAAGTCCAGGGGACCGTATAACATACGATCTATAGGTGCGGGAGGGCGCGAGGTTTTTAATTTTTTTGACAATGTTCCGGAAGGTGGCGAAGCGATTTGATAGTATATTCGGAAAGCCAGGAAAATTCTCTACCAGTTGTATATGAATCTAGAGTGCACACGCGACTCGGTTGTACCGCAATAGGCGTCGGAAAGTCCAGGGGACCGTATAACATACGATCTATAGGTGCGGGAGGGCGCGAGGTTTTTAATTTTTTTGACAATGTTCCGGAAGGTGGCGAAGCGATTTGATAGTATATTCGGAAAGCCAGGAAAATTCTCTACCAGTTGTATATGAATCTAGAGTGCACACGCGACTCGGTTGTACCGCAATAGGCGACGGAAAGTCCAGGGGACCGTATAACATACGATCTATAGGTGCGGGAGGGCGCGAGGTTTTTAATTTTTTTGACAATGTTCCGGAAGGTGGCGAAGCGATTTGATAGTATATTCGGAAAGCCAGGAAAATTCTCTACCAGTTGTATATGAATCTAGAGTGCACACGCGACTCGGTTGTACCGCAATAGGCGACGGAAAGTCCAGGGGACCGTATAACATACGATCTATAGGTGCGGGAGGGCGCGAGGTTTTTAATTTTTTTGACAATGTTCCGGAAGGTGGCGAAGCGATTTGATAGTATATTCGGAAAGCCAGGAAAATTCTCTACCAGTTGTATATGAATCTAGAGTGCACACGCGACTCGGTTGTACCGCAATAGGCGTCGGAAAGTCCAGGGGACCGTATAACATACGATCTATAGGTGCGGGAGGGCGCGAGTTTTTTAATTTTTTTGACAATGTTCCGGAAGGTGGCGAAGCGATTTGATAGTATATTCGGAAAGCCAGGAAAATTCTCTACCAGTTGTATATGAATCTAGAGTGCACACGCGACTCGGTTGTACCGCAATAGGCGTCGGAAAGTCCAGGGGACCGAATAACATACGATCTATAGGTGCGGGAGGGCGCGAGGTTTTTAATTTTTTTGACAATGTTCCGGAAGGTGGCGAAGCGATTTGATAGTATATTCGGAAAGCCAGGAAAATTCTCTACCAGTTGTATATGAATCTAGAGTGCACACGCGACTCGGTTGTACCGCAATAGGCGTCGGAAAGTCCAGGGGACCGTATAACATACGATCTATAGGTGCGGGAGGGCGCGAGGTTTTTAATTTTTTTGACAATGTTCCGGAAGGTGGCGAAGCGATTTGATAGTATATTCGGAAAGCCAGGAAAATTCTCTACCAGTTGTATATGAATCTAGAGTGCACACGCGACTCGGTTGTACCGCAATAGGCGTCGGAAAGTCCAGGGGACCGTATAACATACGATCTATAGGTGCGGGATGGCGCGAGGATTTTAATTTTTTTGACAATGTTCCGGAAGGTGGCGAAGCGATTTGATAGTATATTCGGAAAGCCAGGAAAATTCTCTACCAGTTGTATATGAATCTAGAGTGCACACGCGACTCGGTTGTACCGCAATAGGCGTCGGAAAGTCCAGGGGACCGTATAACATACGATCTATAGGTGCGGGAGGGCGCGAGGTTTTTAATTTTTTTGACAATGTTCCGGAAGGTGGCGAAGCGATTTGATAGTATATTCGGAAAACCAGGAAAATTCTCTACCAGTTGTATATGAATCTAGAGTGCACACGCGACTCGGTTGTACCGCAATAGGCGTCGGAAAGTCCAGGGGACCGTATAACATACGATCTATAGGTGCGGGAGGGCGCGAGGTTTTTAATTTTTTTGACAATGTTCCGGAAGGTGGCGAAGCGATTTGATAGTATATTCGGAAAGCCAGGAAAATTCTCTACCAGTTGTATATGAATCTAGAGTGCACACGCGACTCGGTTGTACCGCAATAGGCGTCGGAAAGTCCAGGGGACCGTATAACATACGATCTATAGGTGCGGGAGGGCGCGAGTTTTTTAATTTTTTTGACAATGTTCCGGAAGGTGGCGAAGCGATTTGATAGTATATTCGGAAAGCCAGGAAAATTCTCTACCAGTTGTATATGAATCTAGAGTGCACACGCGACTCGGTTGTACCGCAATAGGCGACGGAAAGTCCAGGGGACCGTATAACATACGATCTATAGGTGCGGGAGGGCGCGAGGTTTTTAATTTTTTTGACAATGTTCCGGAAGGTGGCGAAGCGATTTGATAGTATATTCGGAAAGCCAGGAAAATTCTCTACCAGTTGTATATGAATCTAGAGTGCACACGCGACTCGGTTGTACCGCAATAGGCGTCGGAAAGTCCAGGGGACCGTATAACATACGATCTATAGGTGCGGGAGGGCGCGAGTTTTTTAATTTTTTTGACAATGTTCCGGAAGGTGGCGAAGCGATTTGATAGTATATTCGGAAAGCCAGGAAAATTCTCTACCAGTTGTATATGAATCTAGAGTGCACACGCGACTCGGTTGTACCGCAATAGGCGTCGGAAAGTCCAGGGGACCGTATAACATACGATCTATAGGTGCGGGAGGGCGCGAGGTTTTTAATTTTTTTGACAATGTTCCGGAAGGTGGCGAAGCGATTTGATAGTATATTCGGAAAGCCAGGAAAATTCTCTACCAGTTGTATATGAATCTAGAGTGCACACGCGACTCGGTTGTACCGCAATAGGCGTCGGAAAGTCCAGGGGACCGTATAACATACGATCTATAGGTGCGGGAGGGCGCGAGGTTTTTAATTTTTTTGACAATGTTCCGGAAGGTGGCGAAGCGATTTGATAGTATATTCGGAAAGCCAGGAAAATTCTCTACCAGTTGTATATGAATCTAGAGTGCACACGCGACTCGGTTGTACCGCAATAGGCGTCGGAAAGTCCAGGGGACCGTATAACATACGATCTATAGGTGCGGGATGGCGCGAGGATTTTAATTTTTTTGACAATGTTCCGGAAGGTGGCGAAGCGATTTGATAGTATATTCGGAAAGCCAGGAAAATTCTCTACCAGTTGTATATGAATCTAGAGTGCACACGCGACTCGGTTGTACCGCAATAGGCGTCGGAAAGTCCAGGGGACCGTATAACATACGATCTATAGGTGCGGGAGGGCGCGAGGTTTTTAATTTTTTTGACAATGTTCCGGAAGGTGGCGAAGCGATTTGATAGTATATTCGGAAAACCAGGAAAATTCTCTACCAGTTGTATATGAATCTAGAGTGCACACGCGACTCGGTTGTACCGCAATAGGCGTCGGAAAGTCCAGGGGACCGTATAACATACGATCTATAGGTGCGGGAGGGCGCGAGGTTTTTAATTTTTTTGACAATGTTCCGGAAGGTGGCGAAGCGATTTGATAGTATATTCGGAAAGCCAGGAAAATTCTCTACCAGTTGTATATGAATCTAGAGTGCACACGCGACTCGGTTGTACCGCAATAGGCGTCGGAAAGTCCAGGGGACCGTATAACATACGATCTATAGGTGCGGGAGGGCGCGAGGTTTTTAATTTTTTTGACAATGTTCCGGAAGGTGACGAAGCGATTTGATAGTATATTCGGAAAGCCAGGAAAATTCTCTACCAGTTGTATATGAATCTAGAGTGCACACGCGACTCGGTTGTACCGCAATAGGCGTCGGAAAGTCCAGGGGACCGTATAACATACGATCTATAGGTGCGGGAGGGCGCGAGGTTTTTAATTTTTTTGACAATGTTCCGGAAGGTGGCGAAGCGATTTGATAGTATATTCGGAAAGCCAGGAAAATTCTCTACCAGTTGTATATGAATCTAGAGTGCACACGCGACTCGGTTGTACCGCAATAGGCGTCGGAAAGTCCAGGGGACCGTATAACATACGATCTATAGGTGCGGGAGGGCGCGAGGTTTTTAATTTTTTTGACAATGTTCCGGAAGGTGGCGAAGCGATTTGATAGTATATTCGGAAAGCCAGGAAAATTCTCTACCAGTTGTATATGAATCTAGAGTGCACACGCGACTCGGTTGTACCGCAATAGGCGTCGGAAAGTCCAGGGGACCGTATAACATACGATCTATAGGTGCGGGAGGGCGCGAGGTTTTTAATTTTTTTGACAATGTTCCGGAAGGTGGCGAAGCGATTTGATAGTATATTCGGAAAGCCAGGAAAATTCTCTACCAGTTGTATATGAATCTAGAGTGCACACGCGACTCGGTTGTACCGCAATAGGCGTCGGAAAGTCCAGGGGACCGTATAACATACGATCTATAGGTGCGGGAGGGCGCGAGTTTTTTAATTTTTTTGACAATGTTCCGGAAGGTGGCGAAGCGATTTGATAGTATATTCGGAAAGCCAGGAAAATTCTCTACCAGTTGTATATGAATCTAGAGTGCACACGCGACTCGGTTGTACCGCAATAGGCGTCGGAAAGTCCAGGGGACCGTATAACATACGATCTATAGGTGCGGGAGGGCGCGAGGTTTTTAATTTTTTTGACAATGTTCCGGAAGGTGGCGAAGCGATTTGATAGTATATTCGGAAAGCCAGGAAAATTCTCTACCAGTTGTATATGAATCTAGAGTGCACACGCGACTCGGTTGTACCGCAATAGGCGTCGGAAAGTCCAGGGGACCGTATAACATACGATCTATAGGTGCGGGAGGGCGCGAGGTTTTTAATTTTTTTGACAATGTTCCGGAAGGTGGCGAAGCGATTTGATAGTAAATTCGGAAAGCCAGGAAAATTCTCTACCAGTTGTATATGAATCTAGAGTGCACACGCGACTCGGTTGTACCGCAATAGGCGTCGGAAAGTCCAGGGGACCGTATAACATACGATCTATAGGTGCGGGAGGGCGCGAGGTTTTTAATTTTTTTGACAATGTTCCGGAAGGTGACGAAGCGATTTGATAGTATATTCGGAAAGCCAGGAAAATTCTCTACCAGTTGTATATGAATCTAGAGTGCACACGCGACTCGGTTGTACCGCAATAGGCTTCGGAAAGTCCAGGGGACCGTATAACATACGATCTATAGGTGCGGGAGGGCGCGAGGTTTTTAATTTTTTTGACAATGTTCCGGAAGGTGGCGAAGCGATTTGATAGTATATTCGGAAAGCCAGGAAAATTCTCTACCAGTTGTATATGAATCTAGAGTGCACACGCGACTCGGTTGTACCGCAATAGGCGTCGGAAAGTCCAGGGGACCGTATAACATACGATCTATAGGTGCGGGAGGGCGCGAGGTTTTTAATTTTTTTGACAATGTTCCGGAAGGTGGCGAAGCGATTTGATAGTATATTCGGAAAGCCAGGAAAATTCTCTACCAGTTGTATATGAATCTAGAGTGCACACGCGACTCGGTTGTACCGCAATAGGCGTCGGAAAGTCCAGGGGACTGTATAACATACGATCTATAGGTGCGGGAGGGCGCGAGGTTTTTAATTTTTTTGACAATGTTCCGGAAGGTGGCGAAGCGATTTGATAGTATATTCGGAAAGCCAGGAAAATTCTCTACCAGTTGTATATGAATCTAGAGTGCACACGCGACTCGGTTGTACCGCAATAGGCGTCGGAAAGTCCAGGGGACCGTATAACATACGATCTATAGGTGCGGGAGGGCGCGAGGTTTTTAATTTTTTTGACAATGTTCCGGAAGGTGGCGAAGCGATTTGATAGTATATTCGGAAAGCCAGGAAAATTCTCTACCAGTTGTATATGAATCTAGAGTGCACACGCGACTCGGTTGTACCGCAATAGGCGACGGAAAGTCCAGGGGACCGTATAACATACGATCTATAGGTGCGGGAGGGCGCGAGGTTTTTAATTTTTTTGACAATGTTCCGGAAGGTGGCGAAGCGATTTGATAGTATATTCGGAAAGCCAGGAAAATTCTCTACCAGTTGTATATGAATCTAGAGTGCACACGCGACTCGGTTGTACCGCAATAGGCGTCGGAAAGTCCAGGGGACCGTATAACATACGATCTATAGGTGCGGGAGGGCGCGAGGTTTTTAATTTTTTTGACAATGTTCCGGAAGGTGGCGAAGCGATTTGATAGTATATTCGGAAAGCCAGGAAAATTCTCTACCAGTTGTATATGAATCTAGAGTGCACACGCGACTCGGTTGTACCGCAATAGGCGTCGGAAAGTCCAGGGGACCGTATAACATACGATCTATAGGTGCGGGAGGGCGCGAGGTTTTTAATTTTTTTGACAATGTTCCGGAAGGTGGCGAAGCGATTTGATAGTATATTCGGAAAGCCAGGAAAATTCTCTACCAGTTGTATATGAATCTAGAGTGCACACGCGACTCGGTTGTACCGCAATAGGCGACGGAAAGTCCAGGGGACCGTATAACATACGATCTATAGGTGCGGGAGGGCGCGAGGTTTTTAATTTTTTTGACAATGTTCCGGAAGGTGGCGAAGCGATTTGATAGTATATTCGGAAAGCCAGGAAAATTCTCTACCAGTTGTATATGAATCTAGAGTGCACACGCGACTCGGTTGTACCGCAATAGGCGACGGAAAGTCCAGGGGACCGTATAACATACGATCTATAGGTGCGGGAGGGCGCGAGGTTTTTAATTTTTTTGACAATGTTCCGGAAGGTGGCGAAGCGATTTGATAGTATATTCGGAAAGCCAGGAAAATTCTCTACCAGTTGTATATGAATCTAGAGTGCACACGCGACTCGGTTGTACCGCAATAGGCGTCGGAAAGTCCAGGGGACCGTATAACATACGATCTATAGGTGCGGGAGGGCGCGAGGTTTTTAATTTTTTTGACAATGTTCCGGAAGGTGGCGAAGCGATTTGATAGTATATTCGGAAAGCCAGGAAAATTCTCTACCAGTTGTATATGAATCTAGAGTGCACACGCGACTCGGTTGTACCGCAATAGGCGTCGGAAAGTCCAGGGGACCGTATAACATACGATCTATAGGTGCGGGAGGGCGCGAGGTTTTTAATTTTTTTGACAATGTTCCGGAAGGTGGCGAAGCGATTTGATAGTATATTCGGAAAACCAGGAAAATTCTCTACCAGTTGTATATGAATCTAGAGTGCACACGCGACTCGGTTGTACCGCAATAGGCGTCGGAAAGTCCAGGGGACCGTATAACATACGATCTATAGGTGCGGGAGGGCGCGAGGTTTTTAATTTTTTTGACAATGTTCCGGAAGGTGGCGAAGCGATTTGATAGTATATTCGGAAAGCCAGGAAAATTCTCTACCAGTTGTATATGAATCTAGAGTGCACACGCGACTCGGTTGTACCGCAATAGGCGTCGGAAAGTCCAGGGGACCGTATAACATACGATCTATAGGTGCGGGAGGGCGCGAGGTTTTTAATTTTTTTGACAATGTTCCGGAAGGTGGCGAAGCGATTTGATAGTATATTCGGAAAGCCAGGAAAATTCTCTACCAGTTGTATATGAATCTAGAGTGCACACGCGACTCGGTTGTACCGCAATAGGCGTCGGAAAGTCCAGGGGACCGTATAACATACGATCTATAGGTGCGGGAGGGCGCGAGGTTTTTAATTTTTTTGACAATGTTCCGGAAGGTGGCGAAGCGATTTGATAGTATATTCGGAAAGCCAGGAAAATTCTCTACCAGTTGTATATGAATCTAGAGTGCACACGCGACTCGGTTGTACCGCAATAGGCGTCGGAAAGTCCAGGGGACCGTATAACATACGATCTATAGGTGCGGGAGGGCGCGAGGTTTTTAATTTTTTTGACAATGTTCCGGAAGGTGGCGAAGCGATTTGATAGTATATTCGGAAAGCCAGGAAAATTCTCTACCAGTTGTATATGAATCTAGAGTGCACACGCGACTCGGTTGTACCGCAATAGGCGTCGGAATGTCCAGGGGACCGTATAACATACGATCTATAGGTGCGGGAGGGCGCGAGGTTTTTAATTTTTTTGACAATGTTCCGGAAGGTGGCGAAGCGATTTGATAGTATATTCGGAAAGCCAGGAAAATTCTCTACCAGTTGTATATGAATCTAGAGTGCACACGCGACTCGGTTGTACCGCAATAGGCGTCGGAAAGTCCAGGGGACCGTATAACATACGATCTATAGGTGCGGGAGGGCGCGAGGTTTTTAATTTTTTTGACAATGTTCCGGAAGGTGGCGAAGCGATTTGATAGTATATTCGGAAAGCCAGGAAAATTCTCTACCAGTTGTATATGAATCTAGAGTGCACACGCGACTCGGTTGTACCGCAATAGGCGTCGGAAAGTCCAGGGGACCGTATAACATACGATCTATAGGTGCGGGAGGGCGCGAGGTTTTTAATTTTTTTGACAATGTTCCGGAAGGTGGCGAAGCGATTTGATAGTATATTCGGAAAGCCAGGAAAATTCTCTACCAGTTGTATATGAATCTAGAGTGCACACGCGACTCGGTTGTACCGCAATAGGCGTCGGAAAGTCCAGGGGACCGTATAACATACGATCTATAGGTGCGGGAGGGCGCGAGGTTTTTAATTTTTTTGACAATGTTCCGGAAGGTGGCGAAGCGATTTGATAGTATATTCGGAAAGCCAGGAAAATTCTCTACCAGTTGTATATGAATCTAGAGTGCACACGCGACTCGGTTGTACCGCGATAGGCGTCGGAAAGTCCAGGGGACCGTATAACATACGATCTATAGGTGCGGGAGGGCGCGAGGATTTTAATTTTTTTGACAATGTTCCGGAAGGTGGCGAAGCGATTTGATAGTATATTCGGAAAGCCAGGAAAATTCTCTACCAGTTGTATATGAATCTAGAGTGCACACGCGACTCGGTTGTACCGCAATAGGCGTCGGAAAGTCCAGGGGACCGTATAACATACGATCTATAGGTGCGGGAGGGCGCGAGGTTTTTAATTTTTTTGACAATGTTCCGGAAGGTGGCGAAGCGATTTGATAGTATATTCGGAAAGCCAGGAAAATTCTCTACCAGTTGTATATGAATCTAGAGTGCACACGCGACTCGGTTGTACCGCAATAGGCGTCGGAAAGTCCAGGGGACCGTATAACATACGATCTATAGGTGCGGGAGGGCGCGAGGTTTTTAATTTTTTTGACAATGTTCCGGAAGGTGGCGAAGCGATTTGATAGTATATTCGGAAAACCAGGAAAATTCTCTACCAGTTGTATATGAATCTAGAGTGCACACGCGACTCGGTTGTACCGCAATAGGCGTCGGAAAGTCCAGGGGACCGTATAACATACGATCTATAGGTGCGGGAGGGCGCGAGGTTTTTAATTTTTTTGACAATGTTCCGGAAGGTGGCGAAGCGATTTGATAGTATATTCGGAAAGCCAGGAAAATTCTCTACCAGTTGTATATGAATCTAGAGTGCACACGCGACTCGGTTGTACCGCAATAGGCGTCGGAAAGTCCAGGGGACCGTATAACATACGATCTATAGGTGCGGGAGGGCGCGAGGTTTTTAATTTTTTTGACAATGTTCCGGAAGGTGGCGAAGCGATTTGATAGTATATTCGGAAAGCCAGGAAAATTCTCTACCAGTTGTATATGAATCTAGAGTGCACACGCGACTCGGTTGTACCGCAATAGGCGTCGGAAAGTCCAGGGGACCGTATAACATACGATCTATAGGTGCGGGAGGGCGCGAGGTTTTTAATTTTTTTGACAATGTTCCGGAAGGTGGCGAAGCGATTTGATAGTATATTCGGAAAACCAGGAAAATTCTCTACCAGTTGTATATGAATCTAGAGTGCACACGCGACTCGGTTGTACCGCAATAGGCGTCGGAAAGTCCAGGGGACCGTATAACATACGATCTATAGGTGCGGGAGGGCGCGAGGTTTTTAATTTTTTTGACAATGTTCCGGAAGGTGGCGAAGCGATTTGATAGTATATTCGGAAAGCCAGGAAAATTCTCTACCAGTTGTATATGAATCTAGAGTGCACACGCGACTCGGTTGTACCGCAATAGGCGTCGGAAAGTCCAGGGGACCGTATAACATACGATCTATAGGTGCGGGAGGGCGCGAGGTTTTTAATTTTTTTGACAATGTTCCGGAAGGTGGCGAAGCGATTTGATAGTATATTCGGAAAGCCAGGAAAATTCTCTACCAGTTGTATATGAATCTAGAGTGCACACGCGACTCGGTTGTACCGCAATAGGCGTCGGAAAGTCCAGGGGACCGTATAACATACGATCTATAGGTGCGGGAGGGCGCGAGGTTTTTAATTTTTTTGACAATGTTCCGGAAGGTGGCGAAGCGATTTGATAGTATATTCGGAAAGCCAGGAAAATTCTCTACCAGTTGTATATGAATCTAGAGTGCACACGCGACTCGGTTGTACCGCAATAGGCGTCGGAAAGTCCAGGGGACCGTATAACATACGATCTATAGGTGCGGGAGGGCGCGAGGTTTTTAATTTTTTTGACAATGTTCCGGAAGGTGGCGAAGCGATTTGATAGTATATTCGGAAAGCCAGGAAAATTCTCTACCAGTTGTATATGAATCTAGAGTGCACACGCGACTCGGTTGTACCGCAATAGGCGTCGGAATGTCCAGGGGACCGTATAACATACGATCTATAGGTGCGGGAGGGCGCGAGGTTTTTAATTTTTTTGACAATGTTCCGGAAGGTGGCGAAGCGATTTGATAGTATATTCGGAAAGCCAGGAAAATTCTCTACCAGTTGTATATGAATCTAGAGTGCACACGCGACTCGGTTGTACCGCAATAGGCGTCGGAAAGTCCAGGGGACCGTATAACATACGATCTATAGGTGCGGGAGGGCGCGAGGTTTTTAATTTTTTTGACAATGTTCCGGAAGGTGGCGAAGCGATTTGATAGTATATTCGGAAAGCCAGGAAAATTCTCTACCAGTTGTATATGAATCTAGAGTGCACACGCGACTCGGTTGTACCGCAATAGGCGTCGGAAAGTCCAGGGGACCGTATAACATACGATCTATAGGTGCGGGAGGGCGCGAGGTTTTTAATTTTTTTGAC
Source organism: Schizaphis graminum (assembly GCA_020882235.1). NCBI lineage: Eukaryota > Metazoa > Arthropoda > Insecta > Hemiptera > Aphididae > Schizaphis > Schizaphis graminum. Next base: position 33,970,361 of record CM037035.1, on the reverse strand, counting down.
AATGTTCCGGAAGGTGGCGAAGCGATTTGATAGTATATTCGGAAAGCCAGGAAAATTCTCTACCAGTTGTATATGAATCTAGAGTGCACACGCGACTCGGTTGTACCGCAATAGGCGTCGGAAAGTCCAGGGGACCGTATAACATACGATCTATAGGTGCGGGAGGGCGCGAGGTTTTTAATTTTTTTGACAATGTTCCGGAAGGTGGCGAAGCGATTTGATAGTATATTCGGAAAGCCAGGAAAATTCTCTACCAGTTGTATATGAATCTAGAGTGCACACGCGACTCGGTTGTACCGCAATAGGCGTCGGAAAGTCCAGGGGACCGTATAACATACGATCTATAGGTGCGGGAGGGCGCGAGGATTTTAATTTTTTTGACAATGTTCCGGAAGGTGGCGAAGCGATTTGATAGTATATTCGGAAAGCCAGGAAAATTCTCTACCAGTTGTATATGAATCTAGAGTGCACACGCGACTCGGTTGTACCGCAATAGGCGTCGGAAAGTCCAGGGGACCGTATAACATACGATCTATAGGTGCGGGAGGGCGCGAGGTTTTTAATTTTTTTGACAATGTTCCGGAAGGTGGCGAAGCGATTTGATAGTATATTCGGAAAGCCAGGAAAATTCTCTACCAGTTGTATATGAATCTAGAGTGCACACGCGACTCGGTTGTACCGCAATAGGCGTCGGAAAGTCCAGGGGACCGTATAACATACGATCTATAGGTGCGGGAGGGCGCGAGGTTTTTAATTTTTTTGACAATGTTCCGGAAGGTGGCGAAGCGATTTGATAGTATATTCGGAAAGCCAGGAAAATTCTCTACCAGTTGTATATGAATCTAGAGTGCACACGCGACTCGGTTGTACCGCAATAGGCGTCGGAAAGTCCAGGGGACCGTATAACATACGATCTATAGGTGCGGGAGGGCGCGAGGTTTTTACTTTTTTTGACAATGTTCCGGAAGGTGGCGAAGCGATTTGATAGTATATTCGGAAAGCCAGGAAAATTCTCTACCAGTTGTATATGAATCTAGAGTGCACACGCGACTCGGTTGTACCGCAATAGGCGACGGAAAGTCCAGGGGACCGTATAACATACGATCTATAGGTGCGGGAGGGCGCGAGGTTTTTAATTTTTTTGACAATGTTCCGGAAGGTGGCGAAGCGATTTGATAGTATATTCGGAAAGCCAGGAAAATTCTCTACCAGTTGTATATGAATCTAGAGTGCACACGCGACTCGGTTGTACCGCAATAGGCGTCGGAAAGTCCAGGGGACCGTATAACATACGATCTATAGGTGCGGGAGGGCGCGAGGTTTTTACTTTTTTTGACAATGTTCCGGAAGGTGGCGAAGCGATTTGATAGTATATTCGGAAAGCCAGGAAAATTCTCTACCAGTTGTATATGAATCTAGAGTGCACACGCGACTCGGTTGTACCGCAATAGGCGACGGAAAGTCCAGGGGACCGTATAACATACGATCTATAGGTGCGGGAGGGCGCGAGGTTTTTAATTTTTTTGACAATGTTCCGGAAGGTGGCGAAGCGATTTGATAGTATATTCGGAAAGCCAGGAAAATTCTCTACCAGTTGTATATGAATCTAGAGTGCACACGCGACTCGGTTGTACCGCAATAGGCGTCGGAAAGTCCAGGGGACCGTATAACATACGATCTATAGGTGCGGGAGGGCGCGAGGTTTTTAATTTTTTTGACAATGTTCCGGAAGGTGGCGAAGCGATTTGATAGTATATTCGGAAAGCCAGGAAAATTCTCTACCAGTTGTATATGAATCTAGAGTGCACACGCGACTCGGTTGTACCGCAATAGGCGTCGGAAAGTCCAGGGGACCGTATAACATACGATCTATAGGTGCGGGAGGGCGCGAGGTTTTTAATTTTTTTGACAATGTTCCGGAAGGTGGCGAAGCGATTTGATAGTATATTCGGAAAGCCAGGAAAATTCTCTACCAGTTGTATATGAATCTAGAGTGCACACGCGACTCGGTTGTACCGCAATAGGCGTCGGAAAGTCCAGGGGACCGTATAACATACGATCTATAGGTGCGGGAGGGCGCGAGGTTTTTACTTTTTTTGACAATGTTCCGGAAGGTGGCGAAGCGATTTGATAGTATATTCGGAAAGCCAGGAAAATTCTCTACCAGTTGTATATGAATCTAGAGTGCACACGCGACTCGGTTGTACCGCAATAGGCGACGGAAAGTCCAGGGGACCGTATAACATACGATCTATAGGTGCGGGAGGGCGCGAGGTTTTTAATTTTTTTGACAATGTTCCGGAAGGTGGCGAAGCGATTTGATAGTATATTCGGAAAGCCAGGAAAATTCTCTACCAGTTGTATATGAATCTAGAGTGCACACGCGACTCGGTTGTACCGCAATAGGCGTCGGAAAGTCCAGGGGACCGTATAACATACGATCTATAGGTGCGGGAGGGCGCGAGGTTTTTAATTTTTTTGACAATGTTCCGGAAGGTGGCGAAGCGATTTGATAGTATATTCGGAAAGCCAGGAAAATTCTCTACCAGTTGTATATGAATCTAGAGTGCACACGCGACTCGGTTGTACCGCAATAGGCGTCGGAAAGTCCAGGGGACCGTATAACATACGATCTATAGGTGCGGGAGGGCGCGAGGTTTTTAATTTTTTTGACAATGTTCCGGAAGGTGGCGAAGCGATTTGATAGTATATTCGGAAAGCCAGGAAAATTCTCTACCAGTTGTATATGAATCTAGAGTGCACACGCGACTCGGTTGTACCGCAATAGGCGTCGGAAAGTCCAGGGGACCGTATAACATACGATCTATAGGTGCGGGAGGGCGCGAGGTTTTTAATTTTTTTGACAATGTTCCGGAAGGTGGCGAAGCGATTTGATAGTATATTCGGAAAGCCAGGAAAATTCTCTACCAGTTGTATATGAATCTAGAGTGCACACGCGACTCGGTTGTACCGCAATAGGCGTCGGAAAGTCCAGGGGACCGTATAACATACGATCTATAGGTGCGGGAGGGCGCGAGGATTTTAATTTTTTTGACAATGTTCCGGAAGGTGGCGAAGCGATTTGATAGTATATTCGGAAAGCCAGGAAAATTCTCTACCAGTTGTATATGAATCTAGAGTGCACACGCGACTCGGTTGTACCGCAATAGGCGTCGGAAAGTCCAGGGGACCGTATAACATACGATCTATAGGTGCGGGAGGGCGCGAGGTTTTTAATTTTTTTGACAATGTTCCGGAAGGTGGCGAAGCGATTTGATAGTATATTCGGAAAGCCAGGAAAATTCTCTACCAGTTGTATATGAATCTAGAGTGCACACGCGACTCGGTTGTACCGCAATAGGCGTCGGAAAGTCCAGGGGACCGTATAACATACGATCTATAGGTGCGGGAGGGCGCGAGGTTTTTAATTTTTTTGACAATGTTCCGGAAGGTGGCGAAGCGATTTGATAGTATATTCGGAAAGCCAGGAAAATTCTCTACCAGTTGTATATGAATCTAGAGTGCACACGCGACTCGGTTGTACCGCAATAGGCGTCGGAAAGTCCAGGGGACCGTATAACATACGATCTATAGGTGCGGGAGGGCGCGAGGTTTTTACTTTTTTTGACAATGTTCCGGAAGGTGGCGAAGCGATTTGATAGTATATTCGGAAAGCCAGGAAAATTCTCTACCAGTTGTATATGAATCTAGAGTGCACACGCGACTCGGTTGTACCGCAATAGGCGACGGAAAGTCCAGGGGACCGTATAACATACGATCTATAGGTGCGGGAGGGCGCGAGGTTTTTAATTTTTTTGACAATGTTCCGGAAGGTGGCGAAGCGATTTGATAGTATATTCGGAAAGCCAGGAAAATTCTCTACCAGTTGTATATGAATCTAGAGTGCACACGCGACTCGGTTGTACCGCAATAGGCGTCGGAAAGTCCAGGGGACCGTATAACATACGATCTATAGGTGCGGGAGGGCGCGAGGTTTTTACTTTTTTTGACAATGTTCCGGAAGGTGGCGAAGCGATTTGATAGTATATTCGGAAAGCCAGGAAAATTCTCTACCAGTTGTATATGAATCTAGAGTGCACACGCGACTCGGTTGTACCGCAATAGGCGACGGAAAGTCCAGGGGACCGTATAACATACGATCTATAGGTGCGGGAGGGCGCGAGGTTTTTAATTTTTTTGACAATGTTCCGGAAGGTGGCGAAGCGATTTGATAGTATATTCGGAAAGCCAGGAAAATTCTCTACCAGTTGTATATGAATCTAGAGTGCACACGCGACTCGGTTGTACCGCAATAGGCGTCGGAAAGTCCAGGGGACCGTATAACATACGATCTATAGGTGCGGGAGGGCGCGAGGTTTTTAATTTTTTTGACAATGTTCCGGAAGGTGGCGAAGCGATTTGATAGTATATTCGGAAAGCCAGGAAAATTCTCTACCAGTTGTATATGAATCTAGAGTGCACACGCGACTCGGTTGTACCGCAATAGGCGTCGGAAAGTCCAGGGGACCGTATAACATACGATCTATAGGTGCGGGAGGGCGCGAGGTTTTTAATTTTTTTGACAATGTTCCGGAAGGTGGCGAAGCGATTTGATAGTATATTCGGAAAGCCAGGAAAATTCTCTACCAGTTGTATATGAATCTAGAGTGCACACGCGACTCGGTTGTACCGCAATAGGCGTCGGAAAGTCCAGGGGACCGTATAACATACGATCTATAGGTGCGGGAGGGCGCGAGGTTTTTACTTTTTTTGACAATGTTCCGGAAGGTGGCGAAGCGATTTGATAGTATATTCGGAAAGCCAGGAAAATTCTCTACCAGTTGTATATGAATCTAGAGTGCACACGCGACTCGGTTGTACCGCAATAGGCGACGGAAAGTCCAGGGGACCGTATAACATACGATCTATAGGTGCGGGAGGGCGCGAGGTTTTTAATTTTTTTGACAATGTTCCGGAAGGTGGCGAAGCGATTTGATAGTATATTCGGAAAGCCAGGAAAATTCTCTACCAGTTGTATATGAATCTAGAGTGCACACGCGACTCGGTTGTACCGCAATAGGCGTCGGAAAGTCCAGGGGACCGTATAACATACGATCTATAGGTGCGGGAGGGCGCGAGGTTTTTACTTTTTTTGACAATGTTCCGGAAGGTGGCGAAGCGATTTGATAGTATATTCGGAAAGCCAGGAAAATTCTCTACCAGTTGTATATGAATCTAGAGTGCACACGCGACTCGGTTGTACCGCAATAGGCGACGGAAAGTCCAGGGGACCGTATAACATACGATCTATAGGTGCGGGAGGGCGCGAGGTTTTTAATTTTTTTGACAATGTTCCGGAAGGTGGCGAAGCGATTTGATAGTATATTCGGAAAGCCAGGAAAATTCTCTACCAGTTGTATATGAATCTAGAGTGCACACGCGACTCGGTTGTACCGCAATAGGCGTCGGAAAGTCCAGGGGACCGTATAACATACGATCTATAGGTGCGGGAGGGCGCGAGGTTTTTAATTTTTTTGACAATGTTCCGGAAGGTGGCGAAGCGATTTGATAGTATATTCGGAAAGCCAGGAAAATTCTCTACCAGTTGTATATGAATCTAGAGTGCACACGCGACTCGGTTGTACCGCAATAGGCGTCGGAAAGTCCAGGGGACCGTATAACATACGATCTATAGGTGCGGGAGGGCGCGAGGTTTTTAATTTTTTTGACAATGTTCCGGAAGGTGGCGAAGCGATTTGATAGTATATTCGGAAAGCCAGGAAAATTCTCTACCAGTTGTATATGAATCTAGAGTGACCGTTTGTTATGACCCCTTCACGACGCGTATAGTTTATGACTTTGTGTAGTTTCGATATCTGTTTAGCATGTGTATGATTATGAGCCACCATAAGTTGGTGGCTTCCAAAAATTATGTTAAATGATGAATTAACGTATAGTTATTAATATATTTAATATTATACTTACTATCATTAGTCGTCTTTTCCAAATCAAGATCATTTATATCCTTTAATGTTTCTCGGCTAGTTGGACTTCTGCCTTTTTTTCCTTTTCTTTATTTAATTTTTGGTATTTAATATTGTTGTTGTAGGATGTTACATGCATTTTATACGACCTTCTACATCATATGTTTTTAGTTTTTCAACCCAATTTTAAGAAGTTTGATATTATAATTAAATTTTGAAATGTTGGACTGCTTGTTTGTTGAGTGGTTTCTCATATGTCCCATCTGGTGTTGTTTACTGTAACTATTTCATTGGTAGTCTAGAATAATAACTGAATATTTAGTATTTAGGATGATCGATAGATGGCATTCCATGTTTTGTTGCAATGGATTACACAGCTATTATTCCTTTTGTTTTTATGGCTTTCAAAAAATTTTTTTTATCTATATACCTATATTTTAAAAAATGAAGTTTTTTAATTATTTATTAAATTTTTTGTATAAAACAAAGCTGAATAATGGTATTTTTTTAATTTTAATGCAAACCTTGTGTTGAAATGAGAGATATCATATAATATACCTATATTAAATACCAACAGTAATTTTTATTAACTTATAATTTATATGATAATATATGGGTCCAGTATATGCGTACAAATTGCGTACTATATTCAATTATTTTATTATTTCAATACGGTTGTAGATTTATTTTATTTTATTACTAAACCCCCCCCCCCCTAAAAAAAATCCTGGCTACGCCACTGCATTACACATTACATTCCCTCTGCCCCTCTATCAAAGGTCACATTTATAACTCTACTCTTAACTATTCTAAAATATAATTATAAAAGATATAAGTGATATAACAATAAAACTAATAAACATTGCAAAAATGAATATATTTCGACCAAAACATTTGTCATTTTAAATATAGTTTTAAATAATTATAGAATTGTATTGTGTAGTATAATTATAAAAAATAAATTTTAATACTTTTAATTATAGGTATGTTAAAATTCAATATAATATAATATTAAACAGAAAAGTAAATTTGAATTGAATCGAAAGAAACCAAGGCCTGCAAATACCTATCATAATGTTATATTTATGACCCATATAAATTGTTTATTATACAATACACATAATATTCTAAATCATACTAGTATGATTGTTTGGCGTAAGCAAGTACCGATAAGATAATCGATTTCCGAAAAATAATCTTTAAAATAATACATATAACTAGTCAAATAATTTAACATGTATAATATTATACATATTTATTTATAATATTTAAAATTTGAAAATCAATTCACTCAAATACGCATAATTCCCACAAATTTATGACATGTGTGGTTTTTCAAAAATATAATTTTCGAATCATTTCACCAACTTCCTCATACGTAATGTTATTATTATAACATTATCCACAACATAAAAATGTATTTCCAACAACGCAAAACATTTTCTCAACATCGCAAAGAATGCTCAACAGCGCTTTACAATATACCCTGATACAAAATCACTGTACGTCTGTACATAATTTAAGATAAGACCTCTGCCAGTATGAGAGGTAATGATAAAAATCAGTTTTTCTCTCTTCCCTATTCTGGCACACTACCCTCTATATTATTAATATAGCCATGGTCTATCCATTCTTTAATATCTATGATTAAGTGCTATAATATTGGGCATTGGGCAAACGGAAATTGCGCCCAACGAAAGGAAGGAATTGTAAATTTCGCCCGGTATTTTTTAGGTAAATATCTATGTAGGAATTTGCGCCCAATAGAAATGTTATTTTTATTATAATAATTTATCATTACCCAGAGGAAACCGCGAGGAGGCGACTATCACTATCCTCCAAAAATTATTTTTAATATTATGGGATTAATAAGTTGTTTTAAATATTTTTAGGTTAATTTTTACAGTAAATAATAATAAAAAAAAATGAATACTAAAATATCAATTAATTTATATAATATAGAGTAAATAGTATAATAAATTTATAAGTTATATATCAGCATAGTAATGAGACATCAGTTTTACATATTCAGCTCTCGTAATAGTATTTTGAATTTTCATTGTATTGTTGAATTATTTTTTCCATTTTTTTGAGATTTATAAGGTTCATTTTATACTATTAATTTTTATGTAAATTTCGGACTGTAACTCTAATATTTTATAAATAAAATTATAAATATGATGATGAGGAAGTATAAAAGCTTTTATTAAAATGACTGTGGAAATATTCACAGGCATTAGAAGTCCGTGTTATGTTACGGAAGCTGAATATTAGCTGATGCCCAAATATTCGGAGGAAAGTCAGCAAATAAAATCGCTAATATTATAATAATAAACGGTTACGTTTGGTTTTTACACCAATATATGTACAAAAGTGTTTAAAACGGATGAATTCAAGGTCGCACTTAGATTAGATACTATGGGCGCATTTTACTACATAAAAATGTATACCTGAAAATTGTCGGGCGCAATTTACAATCGCTTTATCATCATTTTGTATTTCCTAATAAATTACGATTCTATACACATATTATCAAGTAATTAATATCAGCTTGGTAAATCCCATAGATATTAAACATATGGATGCGGCATAATACAAAAATTGTATAAAGGAATGCCGTATCCATATGTTTAATATCTATGGTAAATCCAGAACAATAAAAATCGGTCTTATTGTATGAAATAACATTTTACCAAAACGTGGTTTTAAATTTTTGTCAATCGAATTATCAAGTGAATTGTAAGTGTATAGATTAAGTTAATAGGCCGATTACGCTGATACAAAGCTGTACAATTATGTACATCAATAATAGATATAATATCCTATTACGATGATTTCGAATTAGGTATTTGGTTTTAATTTTTATTATCTGCTTATTTTGTTGGGACTTTTTTGTCAATTTCTACTGTAAGATTTCTTTTTTTGCATGTTTTTAGTGCATATTTAGCAATATTTAAGGTCATATTATAGCGCATATTTATGCAATTTTAAGTGCTATAAAATCCTAACCCTGTCTTATTTCAGTCATTTGGATATAAATATAAAAACTAGTATTATTTTGTTTATGTTGTATAAATTATTATACATTTATAATCTAAATTTTATATACACTACGTTCGAAATAGGGTTTTTATTTACTGGCAAAAATATTACTCAGTGTCTAAAGTGTCTAAAAATAATGTTTTGTTTGATACTATCTGTGTTTTTTTTTCTATATCAATAATTTATATAAACTAGATAGTGTTACTTTCATCAACTTCTTATTCCTAGTACAATAATAGGTACATTTTTTTCTAGAATAATAACTTATTCAAATTCAATGGTTTTGATTTAGGTACTAAATTAAAAAATAAAAAGTGATGACTATAAAGGTTATTACTTGTATGATAATAACCTATCGCTAATATAGGTAATTTTAAAGTATGTAGATCAACTAAAAATTCTTATATTTCAATCTTTTGTGGGCCCTGGGGCCCCCACAACCCTAAATCCGGCGCTGAATATACATATTAGTATAAAATACTTAAATACATACCTGTTGACTTCTTTTATTTTAAAACTAATTATAGGAAGTCGATTGTTTTTCATAATATATTATATTGAATACTTGAATACATTATTGTTTTTATATTATTTAATATAGTAGCAATTTGCAGTAAAAATACAATCTGTATACAAACTAAACATGTTTATATGATCTATATAAATAAAAATTAAAACATGTAGATACTTACAAGTTACAAATGTACAGAACACATTTAATGTATATATAATAATTAATTGAAACACAAAATTGATTCATTTAATTAATTAATTAAACAGACAAGCCCAATTACAATAATTATGTAAAAACATAAAATAACAACAATCAGTATAGAATATAGCTGTGGTGAGAGGTATACACTATACAATATGATTTAAATATAAATTTTCTACAGTAATTCGTTTTTGAAAAACAACACAATAAGAATATGAGTAGTGAGTGCATGATAAATTGAGTGAATATCTAATGTTGTGAAAATTTCAAATTCAAATGCTCATAGAAATATATTTTAACTTTCTGGTAGACATTTTTTATTTGATAAAAGTAGACAAACTCACTAACTCATGAGAACTTAAATTAATAGACAATGAATATTGGATAACTAACGTATAATATGCTTTTATTGAATGAAATGTGATATGTACATATTATTATTCAGGTACCTATCTAAAAAGGGCATGATTACCAGATTACCTACATACATACATTATAATAAAATAAAATATGTAATAGGTATAACTTTATGTAAATATTTTACGTATTTATTTATTTGCCGCAGTAATAAAAAACCATCTGTAACTGTAATAAATTTTATTTGAGTCTATAAATTGTTATAGATGATTTTCAATTACCGCGGCAAATAAATACATAAAATATTTACATAAAGTTAAATTTTATATTTTATATTCTATTTCATTAGTGTGACATACATTTAGGTAATTATGCCCTTTTTACGTACATAATAATGTGGCAATATTGTAAAATGTTATATTATATTATTATGTGTTATTAATCTTATATTATATTAATTTATATTTTATATTTCTATATATTTAAGTATACTTAGTACTCGTACTTGGGTGGTTTTTCCCTTACGTCGTTATCGACGGACGGCGGACCGTTTTATAATGTATAGTCAAATAGTCAATGTAGTTTTATATATATATATAAACGGCGAGTAGGTCGTGATATGAAAACTAGTTTTGACCTTATTGTGGTATCGGTATGGTTACAGCCATGCGCGGGGCGGTGGTTGAACACCTGAACGCTCAACGCTGCTGTTAAAATCACCAGAACAGCTACAGCACGTCATGCCGGCTGTAAATTTATAATTTTTTGACCGAAAACATGTTTCGTACTTCAAGTTTTTCTCATCCCAGGTTTGGGTAGTCGTAGACTCGTAGAAACATAAATTTTACACCAATATAAAACGGCCTCTGGCAACAAAATTGATCCTCTATCGTAATTTATAAATTTATAATATTATTATGTACGTAATATAATATATTATTATCAGAGCCTAGGCTCCCTTATAAATAAATAAATAAATTAATAAATTCACCATAGAGACGGAGAACCCCTTAAAATAAAATAAAAATTCTACTACCTAACCGGTATAGTGGAACGAAATTCGTGTACCTAATACCTATACCTTGTTGACGGGACACAACTAAGATGCCCCGGGTACGCGGGTATAAAAAAATTGAAAACCAACGTCATAGAGTAATAAGTAGAGTTCGGGACTTTTTGCAATTTTTGTAGTGGTCGTAGATTATGTTAGGTGAGTTATAACTTGGTGCTTGTGCGTTATCGCGACTACCTTGATGTCGAACACATGGCCATACACGTTATAAATAAATAAATAAATAAAATTACGAATAACTACGTTTATGCGACCCGTATAAACGTATAAACGTTTTAAGTCAAAACTTATTATTTATTATTATATTATAAAATAAGACTGTATAGTGCAGGGGTGGCCAAACTTTTTTTGTCATGATCTACTAAAAATATACTTCACGTCTTCACCTTTGAGGATTGACTTCCATGGAATTTATTTTTTATTATTGAATAAATATTATAACTATAATTATTAAGAAACATACATACATGCATAGGGCACGTGGCCATAAAAATAAATTTTAACATAATCGACTTTGAAATTGTCCGCGATCGACTGTTTGGCCACCCCTGATATAGTGTATAAAATAAATAATATGTATATTGTATACCTAATATATATTATGCATAGCCGGGAACATAAAGCAGATAGGCAATTATTTTTTGATACATTTTTTATTTTTCAATTTAAGCTCAATATATTTCATTTTACACATAATACCTAATATGGAGAAAACGGGATTAAACGCGTCCCGTTTAATGTTTGTCGGGACAAACGATGATCAAAAAGGGAACAAATATATATTTTGTTTATTTCTTCAGCTCAATAAAATCTCAAATGTCAAACGATTACGCGCCATATTTTAGTTTTCAATAATACAGTTTTTTTAAATATAGGTTTATAGATTTTTTTGTTTCATCTATATTAATAAATAAGTAATTAATTTTTAATAAATGAATACAATTTTTTTTGCATATTTCACATTTTTTTATGCATATTTTATAATTTTTTCGTGCATAAACAATAAACATATTATACAACTATTAGTTATTACTACTACAATTTTAATGTACTCCACGATAGTTTGTTTTAGAGTTATACCAATTACCAATATCTAAAATCGATTTCGTATTTTTTTTTGTTTTTCTCGACGCTTTTGAAAACTACTAAGAATTTCAAAAATAAATGGTAAAATATTCACCACCTGAAAGCATTATCTGCGCACGTCTATGGTCATAAGACTCATAACTAATAAGTAATAACCAATAACTTTTGTATTTTAGTAAATAATATTATTATTTTTTTTATTTAAAACGGATTCTATCGGAATAATAATAATAATAATAGAACTTCAGGATCGTACCTACTTATTAATATTATGAATTATGATGTATACAACTATGAGCTAATATCGGAAATCGAGGGAAATAATCGAAGAATAGGTATCCAATTAAATTGAACGACAACATACACGTCATGAATGCGGAATTCGTCAACATTAAGTTCGATCGTTCGTCACTAGGAGAATTTGTACTATTTTCCTCTCTCTCTCTCTCATGCTAATAATGTATTTGAATTGTACCTAAAAGTTGTATGCTATCTCTTTCTAACAACGTTTTCCCTGGACATCTCTCTCAGCTATCAGTCCATTTCTTTATATTTCCATGATTATACCGCGTAGCTTTTTGCAACAACCGCGACCGACCGGTCACTCGTCTCAGTCTTAGCCCAAACACGGCGTCTGCAGCAGGTGCAATTCAAAAAGATGTAAGTACTATATTGATGACTACCTTTAAATATTAGTGATGGGTCGAATCCTGATATTTTTAATCGAACTGAATTTGAACCGAACTTTAAATTATTTTTTCGAACTCGAACTGAACCAAACTTTCATATTTTTTACGGAAAACAGAACCGAACCTATTATGATTTTAAGTCAAACTCGAACTCGAACTCAATACTTTTTATCGTGTACAATGTATCTACCTAGAAATTAAATCAACCATAATTATTAATTACTATTGTATTTTTTAGTTTTTGTATTACCTATTCTACATTTTAACTTTTAAGTCTAAGTAATTGTATTATTTACAATATTATCAATAATTAAAAATTATAAATTATCATGTAGAAATACTAATTGTTCTACTGCACTAAGAGTTAGGACTAAGTCTCTGTCTCATCTTAGTAACTATTTGTCCGGCTTTAGAGAACATGCCCGCTACATATTAACACTTTCTATCGCCAATAGTCTAATTATTTCTAAATAATCATTATCAATTTTTATTTTTCAAAAATAACTTTTGAAGAATTGTACAAATATTTGGTTTTCAAACTATCATGGCCAGTAAGTCTGGTTCGACAAATATTTTCAAGTTCGATTTTCGAACAGTTCGACCCATCACTAAGGCTTTAATATTTAATATTTTTGAAACATTTTGTCTAATTTATGAATAATGAACGAGGACAGCTATTTAAAACTGATGTTCAACATGTTTATAAAATGTATACCTATTATTTAATTTATGTCTAGATGTCTATTATATACCAATACTATGGGGATGGTGGCGGTGGTGGAGGCGGAGGAGGAAAAAGAGGCCGCGGCAGTGGTGGCGGCGGTGGCGGTGGTGGCGGAGGCGGTGGCGGTGGTGGCGGCCGTGGTACAGCCTCAAACAGAAACAGTAAGTATATTAAATACTTACTAATTTGTTTTTATAGATGAGTTAATGTAATATTCAGGAGTTCAGGTGTATCGTGTATCTAAATGTTACACATGCAGTGTTACACAATGACTACCTATAAAACATATTGTGTATTCATACATTTTTTCTTTTATACTTAGGTATTTAATAATCATTATTTATTAATCATTAAGCACTATAATGATTTTCACTAATAATTATAAACATTGTTTATACATTTTGTTATTATTTATACCTTTTACTATATTCAGTGTAACCAGGGAAATAATGTTAGGGATTGTAACAATCTGTGCACTATAGGTATCCATTTAATTAACATAGAAACAGTGTCGGCCTGGCCAAGGGAGCTAGGCAGCAATCGCTGTCTGGGCAATGTATTTTTTTTATATGTATGTTTGGCCTTTTCTTTCACTGTCCATTTTTCCTCCGATAAATAAAATAATAAAATAATATTTAATATTACATTTTTTTATAATATAAACTATAAAGTAAATTAAAGTATAATAATACGACGTTTGATTGCTCGGTAGTCTCGAATTTTTAAAAAAAAATTTTAAAATTTTAATTTTCAATAAATATAAATTTGAATTTACTTCATAATATTGAACCATATAAATATGTTTGGTTTTTCTTTATAAAAATGTTCTTCAGAATGTGAATGGAATGACTCACATACATTGGTAGTTCGTAATAATGAAGATGACGATTTTGCCAAATAAGTGGCGGAAATGTAGCATATTTTTCTGAAATGTATGTGTCTGTTCACAATTATACATTTTCACGTTTGGTTCTTGAACTAAACAAAGACATTGAAGTTTTCGAAACAGTTTTGTAGTTCGATAAATATAAATTATAATATGGGCGTGGTAAGATGGTAATAAAATTAGAATAAGAGAATTTTTAAATTTATTTTATTTTTTTTAATGACAAATATAGAATCTATATTACCTACCTATTACATTTTTCTTATAAGTTGTTCTTAAAGTGATAAAAAAAAATCCGAAATCGTTAGTCACAATTTTTTTTTATAAGTGCTTAAAGTTCGAATTTATACGAAATAATATGTCGAAATTGCGAAAATGTGCAAGTAATTTTGTGGTTGAAAAATCGTAAAATTTTTTTCTTTTAAAACTAAGTTTTGAAAATTTGGTCCAAGGTTCTCCATACATTTTTCTTCGAATATCTGTAAAAAAAACTCTACCGGATTCAGACAAAAAATTTTTATGAGTGTTTGAAATTTAAATTTTTACAAAACCGCGTTAAATAACGGTTTAGCCTCAAACGGTTTTTGATATTTGTTGTTATTCAAACAGTATAAGTCGTAAATACTTGAAAATTTTACCAGTTATTTAGATTGCCATTTTCTTTACGTGCTTTGATTTTCAAAATATTTTGACTTTTTTTGAGCTATTTATAGACAATTTAAATTTTAAATTTTTTTTTATTTTTTTTTTATAAATGTTGATAAAAAAAATTAAGCTGGGACAAATTACTTGAACGGTCCTCATAACTTGTTCTAACTCTCATTCAAAAATTATAAAAATACATAGGCACAATTTTTTTTTATTAGCATTTGAAGTTCAAATATTGACAAAAATTCCTCAAAATCGTGAATATTTTTCACTATTTGGTAGTTAAAAATTTATAAATATTTTACTATCAAAAGCTAAGAATTGAAAATTTAATACTATGCTGTCCATAAGTTAAGCTTAGAATAATTATAAAAAAAGTTTGAGGATTATTCAATTTAAAAAATTTTACGAGTGTTTAAAGTTTTAATTTTAATTTGAAATCAAAAAGTACACGTATAAAATTACGTTTTACTAATTAATAATTTTCGATTTTTATATAATATATTCTAGACTGACAAATCATCTCCATTCAGAATCGTTTTTCGTATACAATGATACCTATCATTGCATTCAAATTTAACCTACCTTAGTCCGAGGTCCACCCCACCCCCTAATGTACAGCAGAGCGATACTCACTTACCCGCTTTTTGTTTATTTATTTTACTTTTAATGTTTCAGCATATCACATATTTCTATATGAGTTTTTTTTTTTATATATAATTGATACAGTTAAGAATTTATTTATTAAATATGGCATATGTGTTATGTATTATCTGAAGATAATATGTGATGCGTACCTATGTTAATACATTAAGGAGTGGAAGTGACTGGGAGTGGGTTTTTGTTTGTTAGGAATGTAATAGCAGCTAGGATGGGGTTTAGAATTAATTTAAGATCGTTTAGGAATTGGTGACGATTTTCAGAGGTTTATTGGATGGTGGTGTGTTCGCTGTGAAATAAATACTTCCATAAAAAGTATTGCTTTTGTTTGTATTTCACACTTGTTATCAATAATATAACAGTTAGTGATTTTATTTTATTATCTAGTTACATTGCTCTTTACATCACATCTTGTTTTAAAATGCATTTTATGACTCAAAATCTGACAACTGTTAAATGAGTTGAAATCTGGACTTGCCGAAATTGTTTTAATAAAAAAAAACAATCAACATTTTATCTTGGATATGTTTTAATTTCAATTCTTTTGAATTTTTAGAATGCCAATACTGCAAGAAGCGGGGGCATGCTGCTGCTAAGTGCTGGTTTCGACCAGCACTAGCAGCAGCAGCTGAAGATGCCGCTGCGTTGGCTGACAAAGCCAACAAAGCGACTAAAGCAGCAGAGGCAGCTATAGCCTTTGCTGAAAAGATGAAGGCTATGGCTGCTTCTGCTGCTGAAGCAGCCAACGCAGCAGCAGCAACAACTACAGCAGCAACAACAACAGCAGCAACAACAACAGCAGCAACAACAACAGCAGCAACAACAACAGCAGCAACAACAACAGCAGCAACAACAACAGCAGCAACAACGACAACAGCAACAACGACAACAGCAACAACGACAACAGAAAAAAAAAAATAAAAAAAAAAAAATAAATAGATTGTCTTTATAAATTATGTATTTTTATTCCCTGGTCATCATTGTGTCTACAATTGTGTTTGTGTATTAGTTGAGGTTACCAATTCGTAGGTGTTTTGTAATTTCAAAATATGAGTAAATATAATGATAATGATGTTCAAAATGGTACATAAACAGTAACATATTAAGAAGTGATACGTGATACAATAAGCCGAGCGCCCGGGCCTGAATGTTAAAAACAATTATTTTCACCGAAAAAAAAAATGTCTTATATATAAATAATATGTATAATAATGATAATAAGTATATCATTTTAAAATACAAGTCTTAAGAGGAATGCGTTATTCTAGACAAAACAAGTAGAGGGATGAAAACTGTAAATACAAAAAAGTAGAGGGATGCCATCCCACCGTATCCCCCCCACTTCGAGCACTGGCGATGGGCCATGTACATGTGTTTAATAGCTAATTGCCTAATTATCATGATGTATTTGTTTTTATTATTGAACCAATTTCAACCGAGATCCCCTACTTCCTGTAAATATATGTTTTGGATCTGATCATTGTGATCTAGATCATTAAGTATTTGTAAGGAATAATAAATCAATTTCAATTCGAAAAACGTACATAATCCCTATTATACTACATGCTATAATAATTGTAAAATGTAGCCCTCTTATCGAACGACGGGTTCCTGGTGGGCGGTGGCAGAATAACCGTGCGACTTTTGTCGGGCCACTTTATAAATAGGCGGCTATGGGAGTTTGGTCTCCTTATCTCTAATCTTCATGATATTTTCTAGGATACCGTCTGTATTCCAGGTTGAAGCGCGGCAGTTAAGACTCAAGGTCGCCATGTACAATAACAAAAAAAAATGTACGACTAAAACTTCAGGTCAACCTGTTTGACATAACCATGAAGTGATAACTGAATAACTGATAACTGTATGATGTGAGCACAGCGCTTAGCACAAGTGTTTCACATGTTTTCCTTTTCGGCTTTTTATTGTCATTTACAAGTAACGCAGCTACTCATACTTTGTATTTGATTTAAAAAACGTTGAGTTGTTTTTATTTTGTTTAATTGTCTTAATTCATTTTTTTTTTAAATGCCGAGCTGTTTTTGGCTGTAGTAGATCGAGAAATGCAAGATGCAAAACTGCTAATATCTTTTTTTATAAGTAAGTTCTAATGAATAATAACCGTTATTTGATCATCTTTATTAATATGTATTTTATTTATACATAAATGTATTTTACATTCTTATAATTACTATTTATTATTATTCAGGTTCCTAGGTAAAGAAAATATTTGAGGAAAATGGTTGAATTTCATAAATGAAAATGGTTTAAATACAAAGGATATCACTAAGAACAGTTTATTATGTTCTGCTCATTTAAAATGAGTCATTTTGATTTAGAAAGTTTGATTTTTAATCAAAATCAAAACATGATGATTTTAAAAAACAACTGCTGTTCCAACTTATATTGTTGAAAGAGTGAAAAATGTAAGTTATGGTTTTATTGTATATACAAAAAATTCCTAAACATATTAAGTTTTTATATTATATTATTGCATTTTAGCCAATATTTATCCAGAACTAGTAAAAGCTATCCTGCCAAGTGCTTCAAACACTGATGTGCCTAGTACAAGTGACAACCGTGATTTGTTTGAAAGGACTGAAGTCAAGGTGAATAACATATTTCAATTATTACACATACCTAAATCAAATCAATTATGTTTTGTTATATTAATAAACTATTTTCTGTCACATTTTTAGGTGTGAAATTGGTTACAAACTGCCATTTCATTTTCTATCCTAAATGTGTGGAAAACATTTTGAAAAAAATCTGGGCATGAACAACCAAAAGAATCAATGGATATAATATGTACAAAATAAATACATATTATAACTGCTATCAGAAACCCACAACTTGAGGTATTTCTTATCAAAATTCTGATTGGTATTTATCAACACTAATCAGTCATTAAATAAACCTGTTGTGCATGAATTATATACAGCTTAAATTAGTAAGTATTGATATCACAACAATTAATAGTATATTCATTTTATTTTTGTTTCCAGTTAAGCATTTAAATATTTGTTCCACACAACAATATGGCTTTGGAAAAATTATTTGGACAAAAAGTATCCTCTAAAGAAATTCTATGTGCTATTTTAAAATCATTTGAATTTTATTTATTTTATTTTATTAGGTAAAATTAAACTCAGTGGTGGATCGAGATGGAAAAGCCTACTGGCCTACAATATTGTAGGTGGACATTTGACATTTTACCACATTCGGAGGAGCAATTATTATATTTTTATCAAACATAGCTGTGGCCCATGGAAAGTAATAAATTATTTAATGGATCTTTTTATAAGTCAGTTCCATATCCATAAAATATATTTATCTTTTTTAAAATTTAAATTTAAAACAAACCGATTTTTAATGTTTACTATCATGTCGGTCTATAAAGCCATTTATAAATGTCCTAAATCCTAATCCATATTTTGTAAATTAGTATTCATAGCTTAAATCAAACTTTTATCCCCCAATTGGTTTATTATTCTTTTTACTCGAGTAATATGTTACTAGTTATAGTAACAAGACAAGTTATAAGAAGTATTTATGCATAATTTAAGTCACTTTTTGGCAGTAATTGACTACTCTTAACTATTTTTGTCCATTAAATGTTAGTTTATTTATATTTTTGTAATTAATTGCATAGAACCTTGATGTTTTTAATATATTATCCAAAATTATAACCGCTGGTGTAAAATTTTAACTTCAGGTCTTCGCCTAACCTATGGTTACAAAGTGTTAATCTTTTTAAATACTGATTTAGATTATCTGTGTATCAAATTTTCACAAATTATTCTAATCAAACTTTTATTTCAGAAATGTAACTTCATCAAAATTTTGTTTTGGGAAGGTTGACATCTATGATGACCACATTCATTGTACCTTTTATATTGGATTGATCATTGTTGTAACGTCAAGTGAGTTTTTTTTTAAATATTAAATATAAATTAAACAAATCAAAACACTAAATGCCTACCCACTTTGAAATATCAGACTGCGGACTGTCAGTTATACAGATGTATGAAATGCATGACTGGTGTGGTTACAATTTGTGTTTTAAAAGTTAAAACTATTTAGTCACAATTTTTAATGTGCTTTAGCTCTAGGGTCTACTTAATAATTGCTATATATTTTAATTTCTTCATTTCTGACACAATAAACAGAAGAAATCATTAATTGCGTAATTAAAAATTCTCTTTTCTTTAGGGATGCAATTAATGGCTATCCAGCGACAACACAGAGAACACGACACCCATTCTACATATTCATCATCCTGTGGACAACGGTGCTTATCTGAATGCCAGTTACAATATAAGCATATGTTTGTCATGTCTTCAGAATTTTCTAAGAGATAGGTCTTTAAATATTTTCTGTGAATGTTAGGATTGAAGTCTAAACTGAAATTAGAACTGTCCATAATTGTAAATGCATAGTAAATAACATAAACTCCACAGTTATATGTGTCTTTTTGTATTGGAATGTTTTCCAAAGGGCACACAATCGGTGTTAATGATGGACACTGTTGTTCATCGTTGCCGTAGGTAACGTTTGATTTCAATTTTTCAAATAATTTTTTGAATCGAAGTTTCGGTATTCTATCATTCATATCGTATGGACTACTTGGGTCCATGATGTAACATTGTTTGGTTTTGAAATTTATAAAGACTAAAATCCAGTGAGAATTATTATTTACTAACCATGGCATAATAACCATACTGTTGTGATTGAAAGTAATTTTATCGTGCTCTTCTCCGATTTCACTTTTTTCCATCAGCTGTGTAACACAATTGCAGGATAAAATGTGTGTGTTTTTTAAATTAATTTTATGTGCATATGACAACAGACATATATCTATGACAAAGTTACACAACCAATTCTCTCCAGACAATGTATCAAAATCTGATATGTACAGTTCTGTCATGATTTCACAATTTTGATCTCTAGGTATGTAATTGTATATTCCAACTAGATAATCTTTATTTTTTGGCATTTTAATTCGTTTGTAATATGTCAAATCTTTAGGGAGCATATTTTGGTATAAATCTATAGACTGCGCTAGTTGTCGAAACGGAGATTTATGACTGCCAGGTGTCGAAACTGATTTCATTAAAAAATTTTCTGACCATGGCTTACTCAAATCATTCACAACCACATCGTTATTAATAGGCTCATCAGCAGTGAACATAGCCTCATTGTCACATTCTAGGAACACAATGCTTTCAATATCATTGACCACTTTGGGCGAAAGGTTATTTTCATGTGCTGTAGTGGTTGAAGACTTTGGGATTTTTAAAGACAGTTTTGTGAATGGACGGTACTTGGTGGGTTGGAGATGTTTGTGTTGTTTCTCTTTTTTTCCCCAACTTTCTATTGCCTCAAAATGTTTATGGCTAGAAATTTCTAGGGTATTTCTTTTCCCATTTCCTTTAATAGTACTCTGTTTAGACTTACTGTCAAAATTAAGGGCACGAGTGCATTTATTTTTTCTAATATTGTACTTCATTTGTTTGTGTACATTCATGACGCGCTCTCTCATATGTTTTAAAAACCGGCCGCATTTTAACCTACGGTCGCCTTCTAGTATGTCAATTTTTACCGTCTTAAACCAAGATTCAATGGTAGCATTACTCTGCCGGATTTCAATGCCATTGTTTACTTTACTATTCATAATAGGTGTCCACAATGCTAAGAAAGGTACACACTTCAATATGAATTCGTGTAAATATGATTCATCATGGTATTCATTAATAATTATATTTTCACTATTTATGGAAAAATTTGAGACTTTAGATTTAACCTGTTCTTTTATCGACTGAAATCTACAGAACATTGTGGAATTACTCGTGTTGGATTCGCATAGAAATTTATAAATGTCCTCAGAGTAATCTTTGCCTTCGTCGTTCGATTCATTTGGCATTTGGTATTTATCATTACACTTGGCTTTCATTGTACTAATAGCATTTTTGGTGTCTCCTGTACTATAAGGTGACAACAGTATTAGTGAAAATATTTTGAACCATTGTTCAACATCCTCCAAACTTGTTGTGTTGAAAAGTATACATATCCAATCAATGATATCATTTCTTTTCATTTTTTCTACAATCTTAGAATTGCCTGTCTCAGATTGAAAATATGTGTAGACATGGTTTACTATGATTTTTGTGTAATGGTTTACACATATATTTATGATGGTGACATTAGATCCGTCGTGGTTTTCAACCAATACTCTGTAACACCAGTTAAGGTAGTCGAATATAGAGGTAAAACTATTCCATCCAATACACAAGGCATTCATTTGGGCATAACTGAAATCTGTCACTATATTTGTGAATACTGGCCAAGTCAGTTTGTGTTTCAAAACGAATGCTTTAAAAGCGTTCAACCATTGTGAAATTGCAACTATGTCGTGGGCTGAACTAATCATTTCAACAACGGGACACAAGACACTCGAGTTTCTAGGTAATGGGACATTAACAACCAGAGCATAGTACAGAACCCTTTTGCTGTTCTTGTCAATTTTCCTGACCAATGTACCGGTTGCATCCAAATACCCGGTAACTATTTTTTGTTTTTTAATCAGATTTTTTATTATGTCCAACTGCTCGTTACTATAACAATGCACTGACGGTATACCGACATGCTTTACAAAGTTGTTTTCTTTGTCATTACACATCAATACAATATCATGAAAATCATCTTTATCATAATCATCGGCACTTAAGGCCTCTGATCTGATTTTTCTGAAGACGTCATCTGATTTAATTCCTTGCAAATTACCACAATTCAACTGAGTGGGTGATGACATGTCAATAGCATCTGACCTGAAGGAAAACGCTTTAGTTTTTTTTAGCGTTTCTTTGTTCAATTCTCGCTGAAACCCTTTTACGTGGTTCGTGAGAGCATTGTCGTCGGGATTGTGATGGTAATCTAAACCAGAACTATACACTTTCGCCACAAACATTCCGTTTTCAGACTGGACTCTAATCCTAAAAGTCTTACAGCCCGCATGGCTACAATACATGTACACATTGCAATGATTTAGATAATATCTAACCCTTTTTGCATTAATAACGCACGTGTTATTTACAGTTCTTATGCGCTTTCTGAACATGATAGGATATTTGGTCTTTTCCAAAAGTTTTTTACCATTACCATGTGTATATATCATATGGGACCACTCTTCATATGAAAATTTGAAAATTCCTTCAAAAAACGAACAATCATCGTTGTCGTATTGTTTTGGGAAACAATTTTTTGTTCCCAAAGGCAGCACAACACCAGACTTAACTGGGGTTTTCTTAAAGTATGCATTCCTAAGGGGACTTGGAACAAGTCCAACATGTCTTCTGCTTTCTAATTTACTTGGTGTAACAAGATCAGCTTCATTGCTAATGTTTTCTGGTATAATTGGGGTACTACAAGGTATTGCTGGATCCCTTATCATCCAACTGAAATCACTCTGGGGTGATACACTCGTGTATTCCAGTATGTCTTTTTGAACAAGTTCGGGCTCTGTGTGATCAGAATATGAATTGCAATTTTCAAGACCATTATTCTCAATGCCAGCATTCAATGGATTAGAAAAAGACATGTTGAAGTGTTTTTTACATTTTCTATACACTTTATAACGATTAACACTATTTACAGCGACTTTTATGTGTTTACAGATGTCACTTAGAGTTTTGTTATTGTAATTTACAAAATCATTAGATGTGTAATTACATTGTTCAATACATTTTGTTATTGTACTATTATTCATTTCTGATGTATTAATTACATCATTACTGTTCATAGTTTCAATGTACTTATGAAGAGATGAAGTTTTTCTATTCATAGCATTTACTATTGATTTTCTTAACTTGTGATCATTATTTTTCTTAAAAATAATATCGCAAATGTTAGTTACACAACTGTCAGAAACCGAGACATTCTCAAAATTCAATTCTGGATATTCAGTCTTAATATAATGAGCTACCTCTTTCAATTTATCTTTTAAACTCATTTTTAAGCTTATAAATTGATTGGTGTGTCTGAATTAAAAATTCGTCGACACAATTTTTAGTTGCCTGAGATTAGATCTCTTCGACAATTTCGTGTCTGAATTAAAAATTCGTCGACACTATTTTTAGTTGCCTGAGATTAGATCTCTTCGACAATTTCGTGTCTGAATTAAAAATTCGTCGACACAATTTTTAGTTGCCTGAGATTAAATCTCTTCGACAATTTCGTGTCTGAATTCAAAAATTCGTCGACACTATTTTTAGCTGCCTGAGATTAGATCTCTTCGACAATTTCGTGTCTGAATTAAAAATTCGTCGACACTTTTTTAGTTGCCTGAGATTAGATCTCTTCGACAATTTTGTGTCTGAATTCAAAAATTCGTCGACACTATTTTAAGCTAACTAAAACTTAAACTACAGCTAAATCTACCACTAAAACTAATTTTTTTTACCACTACAACTAAAACTACTTTTTTTATATTTTTTTGGTTTGTTTAAAACTAAAACTTAAATTACTGTACCTACAACTACAACTTAAATTACTGAAGCTACAACTAAAACTAAAACTACTCTTTTTGGTTTTTTATTTTTTAAATATTTTTTTGGTTTGTTTAAAACTACAACTTAAATTACTGAAACTACAACTACAACTTAAATTACTGAAGCTACAACTAAAACTAAAACTACTCTTTTTGGTTTTTTATTTTTTAAATATTTTTTTGGTTTGTTTAAAACTACAACTTAAATTACTGAAACTAAAACTATAACTAAAACTAACTTAAATTACTGAAGCTACAACTACAACTAAAACTACTTTTTTTGGTTTTTTATTTTTTAATTATTTTTTTGGTTTGTTTAAAACTTTTTTTGGTTTTTTATTTTTTAAATATTTTTTTGGTTTGTTTAAAATTACAACTTAAATTACTGAAACTAAAACTATAACTAAAACTAACTTAAATTACTGAAGCTACAACTACAACTAAAACTACTTTTTTTGGTTTTTTATTTTTTAATTATTTTTTTGGTTTGTTTAAAACTTTTTTTGGTTTTTTATTTTTTAAATATTTTTTTGGTTTGTTTAAAAATACAACTTAAATTACTGAAGCTACAACTACAACTAAAACTACTTTTTTTGGTTTTATATTTTTTAATTATTTTTTTGGTTTGTTTAAAACTAAAATTTAAATTACTGTACCTAAAACTACAACTTAAATTACTGAAACTACAACTATAACTAAAACTACTTTTTTTTTTTGTTAAATATAACTAACTACAACTTAAATTAAATTTTTTTTTGTTTAAGACTACAACTTAAATTACTGAAACTACAACTACTACTACCACTAATACTAATTGTAAATACTCTGAAAGTTGTTGTGATACTGCTGTAGGTGGGCTTGGAAATTGATCGGAAGAAAACAGGATCACAATACCTGAAAAATGTTTAAAATGGATAGGTTTTAATTTTAAAATTACAAAAATGTATCATTTACAATAATTATACGCTTCTGTTTTAATTCATCATTTAACTTGTGAATAATATGACAATAACAGACATGGTGAATACAATTAAGAGTAATTTAAATATACTGATAATGAACAAAGTTTTAATTATCAAACATTATAAACAGATACATATACCTATATGAATTATAAACCAATAACTTAATTTCATAATTTATTTATTAAAAAAAAATATTAACTTAACCATGTCTGTACTGAAATTTAACACTTTTTCAACATAACTTAAGAATTAAATCTAAAATGTAAAAAGGATACAACAATATTGTGTTAAATAACAGATTCAAGTAGGTATTCAACGATGAGTTCTTGTAGTAAACCATAAAATATAAACAGTAAATATAGATGGCAAGACAGAAGAAGATAAATGATTTATAAATGCAACATATTATTGTAGTCTTGTCATCAAATTAATTTTGTAACAGCTTGTGAGATGAAATCTGCTATTCATGCTGAAATTCAAAAAAAATATACGTTTTTATCATTACTCTTCATATCTTATAGAATTAGGTGTGTTACCATGGCACCACATGGTCACAATTTTAATTTAAGAACTGTTTGGTGTTATGTTATTTATTATGTACCTATCAATTTGTAACCTAAATGGAGCCACGGAAAACAGCGTTCCAAGTCCCTACATTGTGTAGAATCAACATTTAAATATTTAAACATTTATTTTAATTTTTAATTGTATGTATTTTTCTTTCAATCAGAATTATAATTAGGTATCTATTAAAATTATAATGAGCATTGGTGTTTCTATGTTTGTTATGTACCTATTTATTGAATAGTTTATGTTTGTAATTTCTGTAAATTAATTGTAAATAAAAATCTATAGTGTTATTAAAAAAAAATAAATAGAAATTTAGAAATTTGTTTCCTGAAAATAATTGTTTAAATTATCTTATTTCATAAAGTGTAACAATAATATTAA
Source organism: Schizaphis graminum (assembly GCA_020882235.1). NCBI lineage: Eukaryota > Metazoa > Arthropoda > Insecta > Hemiptera > Aphididae > Schizaphis > Schizaphis graminum. The sequence continues at coordinate 33,944,040 of CM037035.1, read as the reverse complement.
ATAATAGTTTATTACTTAATTATAATAATAAATTTTGATTACATCACAGTGTTTAGGAGGAAATAATATGAACAATTAAAAAATTTAATTTAATAAGATTTATTTTAAATTATACATATAGGTAGCTCTAGTTTATCAAATTGTGAGTTCACATCACAAATCGAAATCAAAATGTCATGAAGTAAATCATCTGAAAATTATATTTAAAATATGGCTTGCCATTTAAGACACTACACACATATCAACTGTTGTCTTCGTCTTACAAGTACGTAACAGCAAATTTAAGCTTATCAGATCACAGTAATTCTGTTAGTTTATAAATTATAGTAATATGACCTATAATGAAACTCCGAGGCGTAGCCAGGATTTTTTTATGGGGAGGGCTAAACACTTTTAACATGAGTCATTGAAAATCAAAAACAACAAAAAAATTAATAAACACTTTTTTAACTCAAATATTCTATTATACAACTAATAACAAGAAATATATTATTAAAATGTTTAAGACAATTTCCATATTTAAATTTAAATATTTCAAAACAATATAAAAAATATAGACAATGGGAGAGGCTATAGCCCCTTTAGCCCTCCCCTTGGCTACGCCACTGAATTGAACTTGATGGTTAGAACATTATCTGTGTTTGAGTGTGGTTATTTTACGATAACTTAATTTTTAGGTGAATTATGACTGTTATGAGCATTTTTTATATACGCATAACTTGCTACAAAATTGAACTACCTACCGTAAAAAAAACCCACATACAAACACAGATAATGTTTTTAACATCAAGTTTCATAAAAGTCGATTCACTCTAATTAGACGGAGACAACAAATGGTCGTGTAGCGTCTTCTTAAAAATAATGAAGTTCTGTTGCGTATATGCAAAATACATGAATTACAAAAGAAATTTAAGTCATAAGAATTTATGATCGATTAGCAAATATAATTGAAAGATACATAACAGGGTAATGAATGACAGAGCGACATCCACATACCCGTCATACCCGCTTTTTTTAAAAACTTAAAAACACAAAAATTGTATTGTATAAAATTAAAATCAAATATATATTGTAAAATTACGAAAGTGTACATAATTATAATTATTTAAACACTTATAACGATCAATGAATATAGGTAATACTAGGTAGGTATTTAATTATTTCTGAATAATTAAAATATTTTCGTCTATGAAAATAATCTTGTTTAAATTTATTTTGTTGGTTTAATATAAAAACAATTAAATATCTAAATCATATAATAAACCTTTTTTAATAATTTAATAATAATTTGTAGGTATTTTATAACTTTCATATTTTATTAAATAACATAATTATTATTCATTTACAATACATTTTGGATATTATTATGCAGTATACCTAACACAATCAAAGTGTTTAAGTATATTTTGATTTACTCACCAGTTACAGAGTTGAAGATGGACGTAAAAAAAAAAAAATAAAATAAAAAAAAATACTGTTGAAACAAACTCAAAAACTTAGAAAATTTCACGAATACACAACACATTTAAAGCATAAGTGGAGAGAATTAAAAAAATAAACTTATGCCGTGTTGAACTGTCCTCGATAAAATCTTACGCAGGAATGAAAACCATAGTCGAAATTAGCTAACAATATCTTTAAATTACAGAAATTCAAATTATACCTTTTTTATCTTAATACTATTGTTGATATTTTTTCGGAATCGATCAGTCTAATACAATGAGTTTAATGTTTATCTAACTTTTTGGTAGGCCTTGCCGCACACTGTATTGTGAGAATGCATGACAAAAGATTACCGTCGCGCCGCTCGCCGTCAAAGGTCCAATGGTCAAAATACATTAGGGTTCAATCTTATTGTGTTTTTTAACTGGCACGTTTAAAATCGTAAATAACTGTTATCGGTTTCTCATGACAAAGGCATCATGATTGAATTATCCTGGTATATTATATTTACTGGTTGTACGATGAATAATTTGATACATGTATTATAATATATTAAATGTTTATTATTTACAACATCTAAAAAGACATTAACCTTGTTGTAAGGAAACTATCAAAACTCATCATAAATGCTAATTGACAAGAAAATAAGAATGTTTTAATATTTATTTACAACATTAGAATGATATAGGGGCATAGGGCCACTGTGTACAATAAAAATAAAAAATAAAAAATAATTATAATAACAATCAAACACATATAAATATTAATAGGTAAAATTACAAAATAAATACATAGGTTTACATAACATAACAATATACAAATATTATGCGACTTAGGGCGACATCTGCTTTACGGGATCGGTGTAATAATACGGTCCCCTGAAATTAAATGAGAAGCAACCCAACATACAAGGTTTCTTATCACTAGTCGTCCGAAACAATAGTCCCCTAGCTTTGGTCCCCCAACTTCACACACGTGCCTCGCTCGAGATTCTCAGAACTCGAGATTAATATTTAATAATTATATTACATATGATTGTGTGTTTTATGTGTGGGTTAGAGTCAAAAGTTGTTTTATTTCTATTGTCTCCCAGACTCAGGTAACACCCTCTATGGCATTATGGCCACACACCTCATATTATTTGGTAGTATGTTCATTCCTACGTCTTTTGTTAATATTCATGGGCGATTGTTATCTTAAATAGTTAAGCCTACAATGTGTTGCCCCCTTTATATATTATAATATGGGTATAGGACATCAGAGCACGTAGCACCTCCCCACGAAAAAAAAAGTTTATGTCCTCAAGACAGAAATCTTTCAAAAGTCTTAGCACAAAAATAGTTATATAAGTTTACAAAATACAATACAAGTTTTGTAAATTGTTTACAATAATTTCAATTACAATACATTTTACAATTATTTGTATGTTTTACAATATCATATTACAATTATTTGAACATTTTAAGAAATTTCAGTTATACAATACAAATTTATTGATTACAATAGTGTACTTAATATATAATTGTTAGTAGTTACAAATTTTTCTTTTTTTTTTATTACAATAAAAGTGGTTAGTGAATAATATAATTATTTAATTTAGTTATATAATAAAATTGAATAATATGTAAATGCTAAGTTGTTATATAGTGGTTATAATAGTATAATGATATAATTTTATATAATATAAAAATTATAGTCTAGTGGATAATAATGCATTTATTGCCATAGAATAAAAATAGTAAAGTATATAATAATAAAATATATTTGTAAAGTGTAGTTTCTATTTATAATAATTTTATAATATTTCTAGTGTATCTGATTCGTTTCCGCTAAGTATAAGTGTATATATATATTGAATAATAATTTTTATATTTTATACTTTAATTTATATTTTTATAATTATTTCCTAATGTAATATTTATTATTATTTATATTATTAATTTTTACATTTTTCTTTTTTATATTGTCTTTCTCTTTCGTTTACTCAATCAAATATTATCCCCAAATGCAATGGCCAACTATTTATTTTAAGTTTGTCCCTTGCAAATGACGTTATCTTTAACTGATTATTAACTGTTTGGTCAATCATCCCCCATCACTTGGATTGTGACGAACTCGCTGCATCATAATCAATTGTCAAAAGTTGTTAGTGGGCGGGCCGTACAATCCAACCGGATTTATTATAAAATATTGATTGAACCAACGTGTTATATTATCAAGTAGGTTCAGGTAGTCGCAGACACATTCTCACTGTTATGTCACAAGAATTTATCTGCTAACTACACAAACCGAAATGACCAGTATTCTTTGAAGAATTATCTATCATAATATAAAATATCTGCAGGATTAGTTAATATTTCTAAAAAATAGTTTAACTCATAACAATAAGGCTCACTCAAATCTCTGTCGACGCACATATCTGATAAAAATCTCTTAGTTGCAGATATCATTTTCAACATTTTGTCATCCTCGTAGGGTACTAAAATCGAATTATTTGCGGTGACTATATGATAGTCATAGCAATTAGTAAAATTATGCCAATCTCCTTGTTCTGGATTTATGTGGTATTGTGTTTCAATATTTAGTGCAATTTCTGTGCTTAACTGTTCCAATCTATTCATTTTGTTTTATTACTTTGTGGTTGACTTAACTATAGTTTTCAATTATTATGTCTGAAATTAAATTTATATATAAAATTTTAATTTATAATTTTTAAAAGTGTTTTATTAAATTTTCATATCTTTGTTTACGTATCACAAAGTCAAAAATACATTTGGTGTATTTTACATCCACAGTAGGATCGTGCGCATACGTAATTTTATGTTTCTTTTTACAAATCATGTCGTGCGTTTCTACCAAATTAAGTAGGCGTCCCGACTTGTTAAATGTCCCTATATCTACTTCGTATATTATTTCTCTGGTACTTAATTTTTCGAATTGTATCGTGAAATTTTTATTAAATAATTTATCATAGCATGTTATGTTTAAAATTGGAAATTGCATTAAATCTAATCTGTGCAGAATACTTTTATCAGACTGCCCTTTCCATACTACTATTACGTTCTCCTTATTTCCTTTTAAGATGTAACTCTCAATATATCCAGGTGTCAAATTATTTCTTGTCGTATTCAAACTTTTGTTTAACTGGTCTAGACAAGCATCTCTCAACTCCGTTTTACACCTAAATACTCTTTTAATCTCTTTTATAGCTACTTGTAGCTCTCTGTCTTTCATCGGTCTTGGTTCTTCGTTGACAGGTAACAATAAAGGTCTACCTTCCAACTTACGAATTTTGAATCGATCTAGGCTATTTGAGATAGCTCCTGAAATAACCACCATGCTTGTCCTGTCCACCATTGAAAATTCAAAGTCCATTATAACGAATTTATGTGTTTCCGCTCTGTTATGAAAATAGTTCAACATTAATTATAATTGTCAAAGTTTTTATTACAAGCAACGACAACACAAGCTCACATACATTATATTTAATAATTACAAAAGCTCTTTCTTATACTTATTTTATTACTATACTTATTTTAATTACTAATAATTTATATTTTTTTTTATTGTTTTAGTTTTGTATTTTTTTTTATTCTGTAATTATTGGTGGTAATCCGCCCATACCTAATCTATCAGGTGTATCACCTAGTAATTTTTCTTTAGCTCTGTTTTCTTTAAGTGGGGATTCCACGTAAAAAGTACTTCGACTTCTCGGTAAGTTATCATTAATTACTGCCATTTGTTGGTGGCTTAACGCTCTACCAGTGGTCAAGTTGCATCTATACGATATATATATAAAAAATAATAAGAATAATGAAAATACTATTAATCCTATAATTGCATACATAAGGTATGAATTTTTACTATCGTTATCTACTCCCGATTGTCTTAATATTTCCTCATCTATCATATTATCTATCTCGTCCAGGGAGTGTGCCATCTCATGTACATTATCTAGTTTATGCGAATCAAATTTTGTTTTTCGTACTTTTATGTTTTTCACGCTTTTAAGTTTTACTGGTAAACCACTCACACCTATTTTTGGAATGAAATTTATATAATATTTCGATTTTATTTCCCTCGTCGGGTTCAATACTATATTCTCCGCATACGCTCTACATTCTTGGTTTAATTTTATTAAACCTTGATTTTTAATCTTTACTATATACGGTTCCTTATTCCCTTGGCATACTATAGTCAACGTGTCACTAGTGGTGGTAAATATCCATGCATTTGCATACTTTAATTTATGAAATATATTTTTCGATATTACTATCACTCCTGCTTCACATGTAGGTGGTAATAGGTCTGGATTTTTAAATAATGCTACTTCACATGGTTGTCTAATCGATTCGTGCTGTATAGGTTGAAATTCTGGGCAAATAGTAAATGCCTCTGTCTCTGTACAATGTAATAATTGTGTTTCAGTGAAAGTGGTATATTGCCTGCGATTTTTGGTTATACCGACATATTGGTATTCCGGTTTTAAAATTAAACTATGTTCCTTATTATCGCTTTTATTTTCCACACGGTGTGGTATTGGTATTATTTTATAAAGGGTCAGCTCCAGTTCTGTTACTAAAGGTATTTTTATTAGAAAAACTATTTTATTATTTTTGTAAAATACCGCCATTTTAGTTATTTTGCTTAGTTCGTAAATTTCACTTGGATCTGTGCCCATAGGCAAATTTAAATTTATTGGTAAATTAATTTTTATTTGTGTTAATTGTTTCGCTAATTCCCGAGGTGTTACTAAACTAGAATGTAGTACACCCGTTCTAGCTGCTGTTATTATTGAACTAAGGGTCGTTGTTTCATAAGAATATTGTGTTAATAACGCGGTAAAAATGCTATGTATTCTATTTGTTAACACCAAGGTGTCCAAAGTTGAAGTATGATTTACTAATTCATTTATTTTAGTTTTTAATTCATTTTGCTTTTCCTCTAATTCCTTATAAAGCTTATTGATTTCTACTGATGCGCCCCCTATTCCTTGTACTGCCGATTTGACTACTGTAGTTTGATTTTTTAATAAATGTATCATTCGTTCGTTACTTTTTTCAATTATTCCTATTTGATCAGTGGTCTCTTTCGCACAATCGTTGTCGCACACTCCAAACAATGTTTTCATTGCTGAACCTATTATATTGACTAGACCTCGTTTACGCCTACCCATAGTTATAGTTTTATAAATGGTCATGGTTGTTGTTTCTAAACTATTTGTATATCTACCGATTGACTCATACATTTGCTCCATTTGAGCAGATATTTCGTTAAACATTGTTTTTAATATGTTTTCAAACCTAGAACAAATTTCATGTTTTGACATTTTATCCTGACAATGATTTATCATAGTATTAATTTCTACTTCTAATTGCTTATATCTATCATCGTAATTTGTTAAGGGTACATAAGTTATTAGCTCCCATTGAGCTCCTATTATTCTGATATCTCCTTGATTTTCATAAAATATGCTTGTCTCGGTTTTAAATTCTTCGATAGAGTATGGTAGTTGTCCTTGAACAGCTGTTATTAAAAATAACCTATATCATAATACGTATATTAGATAATATCGGTATTACCAAACAAATGTTTAAATAATGAATGTACTATAACTTTATGTTAATATAATCATACTTTATTATATTACTTATAATAACTTACAATCTAATTATCATATAAATAAACTTAATATTAATGTACAATTTAATAATTTACAAGTGGTCATTTCGTGGTTAAAATTCCCAACGATTAAAATCATTAATAGCGATCAGATAATCCATGTCATAGTGTATGGCTCGTTTTAACATCCAACACAACGGTTCCTTATACTCGTGGAAATTGCCCACTAATGTTGTCATTATTCCTCTTAAATATTCTATTGTGCTGGTGCGCTCTTCTCGCCTTAACGGTACTCGCATGGTGTCAAGTGCCGATCTAATGTGTTCGTAATAACAGTAGGGTATTTCTGCCCATTCCCCCGAAAAGCAACTGTGACGCTGGTGTTTTATTTTACGTCCCAAATTTATAAGAAAGTCTAACCGTCGGCTTTCATTAAATCCACCCCCTCCGAAATGCGGTAGTGAAATACATAATAACTCATGACGAATTGGCCACGCCTCAAATTCTATAAGAATGCCCGGCTGATTGTTTTCGACGATCTCTACCGGTGGACCGTTGTACGGAATGTATGGAATGGGTGTCCGCGACAGTTGTCCCTCTCTCAGTTCAAATAGAAGGGTATCTAGAATACAAGCGTAATTTGCTTCTATCCCCCCTGGCCGATTTACTCCGTCATCATGCTCGTACCCTTCGTACCAACAAATATGTTGATCAATTACTGCGGAAGGAGGATCCGCCCTGACGAACCGTGGATCGTTATTGCACGCCATTAATTTTTCACCGATAAATTCACCATTTTTGTTTAACCTAAGATTCACCTGGCGTCCTTCCCCCAGTGTAACCGTTTGTATTTCGAATTCCGGGATATCATTTATATCTACACCTGTTATTAGTGGCAGCTTGAACCTCTGCGAGTCCGGTTCGCTGACATAAATAATGTCCATTCTTCCTTCCCTATAATGTTTATAAGTCGCTTACTTAAAATGCTTACATTAGCTAACTACTACATATTTTATATTAGTTTATTGATTATTGTTGTAATGTATATATTACTTCTCTCTCTTATGTTATATTTATTTTTATATATTTTTTTTTTCATTCGTTATTCTCTTATATTCTATTTAATTAAATATCTACATTATTCTATTTTATTGGTCCTTATAATGTGGTTTCATACATCTCATACCGTTCGGACTGTACTTGTTCCTCTACATTCGTATAACGAAATTGTCTCATATAGTTATATCTACACGCATATATTACTAACAACATGCTGATTATTAACAATACACCTATGGCTATAACAATATAATTTTCGTACCTAATTTTATTTTGAACGCTTTCCGCTTCGTCTATGAAGTTAGTCGTATTATTTATTTCTGTGCTATTAATTGTGTTGTTATTTATAATTTTACTAACGTTAAATTTATTTATTATAGTCGTGTTTTCTTGCTTCAATGTATGACTTGGATGTGTAACGGTGCTGTTGCTATTGCTTAAATTATTTATTGTATTTGTATTTTCTATTTTTATTTTATTATCTGTTGTGACTAATTTTGGTTGTGTTGTCGTATTAGTGTGTGTAATAAGATCTGTGGTATTATTATTAGGCTTTGTTTTTTTATTACGTTGGGTTCTTAAAATGTTAATTTTATTATTATATTCTAGATTGTTTGTTGTTAATTCTTCGATTTCCGTGGTATCCTTGGTATCCGTTTTTATTGCAATAAGTTCGGGTGGCTGAGTTTTAGTCCAATCTTCGTAGATTTCTATAGTGTCATCATAATCATCATTTTCAATTGCAAAGTTTTTTGTTACCATTATCATAATTAACCTATAATATTATTGCTTATTATTTATAACTAAATTATATTAGAGAAAATGAGAAAAAATCTGAGTGTATTATATTGTATTCTTTTTGATTTTTATAGGCGCGTAAGTACACATTCTCTTATGTTTCATTATCTCGTCTGCTTCTGGTATATAGTTTAACCAATCGTCCAAAGTTTTACAGAAAGCGTAATTTAAAGATTCCGTGCCCCCTGCCATATCGTGCATATAATCAGTCATGTTTTATGCTATTTGTTTTAATTCTAAATCGGAATATGGTTCCTCTAATTTTTCATTTGCCGTTTTTACGTGTATATCTAAACATTTAGGCGATTCGTACATTCTTAATCTCTTAAAACAGTGTTTTTCATGATCGATCGCAATTCCCAATTCAGTCAGAAATTGTTCTTGTTTTGTTTTATTTCTGAAAATAAAATATTTATCTTATCATATATCTACCAAGTATCTATATATATATTTTTATCATATTTTTAATTATACACTACTTATATTTTATATTTTATTTAATTTAATTATATTCCAGTTTGCAACTTACTTAGTTTATATAGTTTCATAATAATTTACTTATTTACTTATTTCTATTATTTCTTATAATTTTATAATTATCATTTATTTCTTATTTTACTTAAATATTTTATATTTATAATTATTTTTATTTAATCACTTTTATCTTCTTTTGATTTTTCGTGATATTTTTTCACATCATTTTTATGTACAGTAACATGTTTTCTACCTCTTTTTATTATAACGTTTTCACTATTTAATATTTCCAAAACCTCATATGGACCCTTCCATAAAGGACTTAATTTATTCTTTTGCGTTTTATCTTTAAGTAATATTAAATCTTCTACATCTAACTCTTCAGTATGTTCTTTTTTATCATAATGTTTTTTAGATTTTATTTTATTTTTAATTAACCTTTCTCTCGCTATTTTATGTGATTCCTGCATTTTTTGTTTTAAATCAAATATATAGTCATCATAATTATATCTCGGTTCTGGATAACTTTTTAATTTAACTGGTATGTCTATCTCTCTCCCATACAACAATGCATATGGTTGATAATTGGTCGAAGTGTGTTCTGTCGAGTTATATACGAATAATGCATATGGTAATAATTGGTCCCAATTGTTTAGATCTTTATCTACATAATGTCTTAAATATTCGGCTAATGTTCTATGTGATCGTTCTAAGCTACCGTTAGTTTGTGGGTGATAAGGACTTGTATTTATTTTATTGATTTTTAGTAACTTGCACACTTCTGTGAAAATTTTACTAAGAAAATCTGTACCTTGATCTGTCAAAATAGTTTCAGGTATACCGTGCACACATACGAAATAAAATATTTATCTTATCATATATCTACCAATATCTATATATAATTTTATTATTTTTTTTTTTAGATTCTGAATGGAGTGATGAATGTATTGATTTTACAATGATGTGTGTTTTTTTTTTTTTTTTTTTTTTTTTTTGTTTTTTTTTTGTGTCTGTCGACAACATTTGGGGCAGTAAAAATGCTTCGATTTTCAACTTCAGCCCCTCTTTGAAAAGGAAATCGGATCTAGTTGGTACTTTGGGGGGTCAAAAGTTAAAATTTTTCAATATTTTTTAAATGAGTCGGGAAAAACCTTAAAAAAATGACGGAAAAACGGGATTTTTTACGCACAACCTAAAAAACTGGTTAGTTTTCGACCAAATCGAATTATTTATTTTGCTATAACTCAAAATCTAATAGATGTAAATACTTGAAATTTTCACCAAATGTTTATATTAGCGTTTTCCATAAACAGTTAAATTTTCAAAGAATTTAGACTTTTTTTGAGCTATTTATAGACAATTGAAGTTTTTAATTTTTTTTAGTATTTTTTTTTAAAATAACGATAAAAATTTTTTAGCCGGCCAGAAAATCTTGAAAATTTAATACAAGGTTTCTTATGAGTTGTTTTTAAAGTGATAAAAAAAAATCCGAAATCGTTAGTCATAATTTTTTTTATAAGTGCTTAAAGTTCGAATTTATACGAAATATGTCAAAATTGCGAAAATTTGCAAGTAATTTTGTGGTTGAAAAATCGTAAAATTTTTTTCTTTTATAACTAAGTTTTGAAAATTTGATACAAGGTTCTCCATACATTTTTCTTCAATTATCTGTAAAAAAAACTCTACCGGATTCAGACAAAAATTTTTTATGAGTGTTTGAAATTTAAATTTTTACAAAACCGCGTTAAATAACGGTTTAGCCTCAAACGATTTTTGATATTTGTTGTTATTCAAACAGTATAAGTCGTAAATACTTGAAAATTTTACCAGTTATTTAGATTGCCATTTCCTTTACGTGTTTTGATTTTCAAAACATTTTGACTTTTTTTGAGCTATTTATAGACAATTGAAATTTTCAATTTTTTTTTATTTTTTTTTTATAAATGTTGATAAAAAAAATTTAGCTGGGACAAATTACTTGAAAATTTAATTGAAGGGTCCACATAACTTGTTCTAACTCTGATTCAAAAATTATAAAAATACATAGGCACAATTTTTTTTTATTAGCATTTGAAGTTCAAATATTGACAAAAATTCGTCAAAATCATGAATATTTTCACTATTTGGTAGTTAAAAATTTATAAATATTTTTCTATCAAAAGCTAAGAATTGAAAATTTAATACTATGCTGTCCATAAGTTAAGCTTAGAACAATTATAAAAAACTTTGAGGATTGTTCAATTTAAAAAATTTTACGTGTGTTTAAAGTTTTAATTTTAATTTGAAATCAAAAATACGCGTGTATAATTACGTTTTAGTCGTTTTACTAATAAATAATTTTCGATTTTTGTTATTTTTAAAAAATTAGCATACATAAGATCTTGAAGCTTTTACTTAAGTGTTTGAATTTGTGAATTTTTTTCAGAATGGAATGTATGACAATATTTAAATTTAATATATCCCAGACTGACAAATCATCTCCGTTCAGAATCGTTTTTCGTATACAATGATACCTATCATTGCATTCAAATTTAACCTACCCTAGTCCGAGGTCCACCCCACCCCCTAATGTACAGCAGAGCGATACTCACTTACCCGCTTTTTTTATATATTATATATTTTATTTTATTTTAATTATATTTCAGTTAGTAACTTATTTAGTTTATACAGTTTCAATATAATTTACATATTTACTTATTTCTATTATTTCTTATAATTTATAACTTAATTTACTTGATTACTTTATATTTATAATTATTTTTATTTAATCACTTTTATCTTCTTTTGATTTTTCGTGATATTTTTTCACATCATTTTTATGTACAGTAACATGTTTTCTACCTCTTTTTATTATAACGTTTTCACTATTTAATATTTCCAAAACCTCATATGGACCCTTCCATAAAGGACTTAATTTATTCTTTTGCGTTTTATCTTTAAGTAATATTAAATCTTCTACATCTACCTCTTCAGTATGTTCTTTTTTATCATAATGTTTTTTAGATTTTATTTTATTTTTAATTAACCTTTCTCTCGCTATTTTATGTGATTCCTGCATTTTTTGTTTTAAATCAAATATATAGTCATCATAATTATATCTCGGTTCTGGATAACTTTTTAATTTAACTGGTATGTCTATCTCTCTCCCATACAACAATGCATATGGTTGATAATTGGTCGAAGTGTGTTCTGTCGAGTTATATACGAATAATGCATAATATGGTAATAATTGGTCCCAATTGTTTAGATCTTTATCTACATAATGTCTTAAATATTCGGCTAATGTTCTATGTGATCGTTCTAAGCTACCGTTAGTTTGTGGGTGATAAGGACTTGTATTTATTTTATTGATTTTTAGTAACTTGCACACTTCTGTGAAAATTTTACTAAGAAAATCTGTACCTTGATCTGTCAAAATAGTTTCAGGTATACTGTGCACACATACGAAATTTACTACAAAAGCCTCAGCTATAGTATTTGCCGTATGATTTGGCAATGGAACGCCTAAAGAAAATTTTGTTAGGTCGTCCTGCATGGTCAATATATATGTATTTCCCATGACAGTTGTTATTAAAGGTCCTACTATATCCATAAATATTTTTTCAAACGGTCTAGAACTTGTCGTTGTAATTATCATTGGACTTCTATGATGTCTATTTGTCGTCTTATTAGCCTGACATGAAGGACAGTTTTTTATATACTCTTTCACTTCTTGTTTTAAACCTGGCCAATTAAATTGCCGTTTTATCTTTTTAACCGTTCTATGTAATCCAGCATGACCCCCTAATAAAGAATCATGAAATTGTTTTAATATAATTAATTTTTCCTCTTTGGTATATTCTAATTTAGTGCAAATTAGTATTTCTATATCTGTATTGCGAAATATATACCTAATCATTGATCTTACTTTTGCCCAATCCAAACCATCCTTTTTACCTATTTGATTCATAGTTAATTTATTCAAAGAATGTTTGATACAAAAGTATTTTAAATTTAATAATGCTAAATAAAGATTTTCGTACGTAGTTAATTGCTTTACTTTACTTTTAGTTATTATAAATATAATATATCTTTCCTCATGTTTAAATTTTACTACATCGCCTATCTCTTTATTAGATTTTAACATTTCATTATTTCCGAACTTTCTTTTTAATTCATAATTAATTCCCGATTTGAAATTATAATACTTTTCTATTTCTGATACTATATGGTATTCTATTGGCGATTCCAATAAATCTCCATTTACTTCTTTTACATTTTTATTTGTTATTACGGTTGTTTCCGATTTTTCCAAAAAGCTGGTATAACTTTCGTTTTTTATTTCCTGTATATTACACATTCTACTCAACGCATCTACATTCGAATTTTGTACTCACGGTTTATATTTTATTTCGTAATCATACTCTTCGAGTTGTATGCGCCATCTCGCTAATTTAGATAAAGGGTCTTTTAAATTAAATATCCAAGATAACGGTCTATGATCTGTTAATATTACGAATTTCCTACCATAAAGATAAGGTCTAAATTGTTTAACTCCGAATACTATTGCTAAACATTCTAACTCGGTTGTTGAATAGTTCATTTCACTTCTATTTAAAGTCCTAGATGCATAAGCTATCGGTAAGTCGCTACCTATTTTACCTTGCGATAATATAGCTCCTAAAGCTTTACCACTCGCATCGGTTGTAAGTATAAATTCTTTTGTAAAATCTGGATATTGTAAAATCGGTTCTGAACAAAGTGCGTTTTTTAATTTATCGAAAGCTGCTTGACAGTTTTCGTCCCAATCAAATTTTACATCTTTTCTTAATAAGTGTGTCATCGGTTTAGCTAATAAACTATATGATTTTATAAATTTTCTGTAATATCCCGATAAGCCTAAAAATGATTTTATTTGTTTAACGTTCTTTGGTGTCGGAAATTCTAATACTGATGTTATCTTTTTCGGATCCGGTTTAATACCGTGTTCTGAGATTACATGACCTAAGTACAAACATTCGCGTTTTAAAAACTCGCATTTATCCGGTTGTATTTTTAAATTATGCGTCCGTAGGCGTTCGAATATGTCTATCAATTTACTATTATGATCTGCTAAATTTTTCGCGTATATTATTATGTCATCCAGGTATACTAAACATTTAATGCCTATTATCCCTGAAAGTACGTTATTCATAAGTCTTTGAAAAGTCGCGGGACTTGTTTTCATTCCCATTGTCATACGCTTAAAATGATAATGACCTTGACCGGTCGAAAACGCTGTTAATTACCGAGATTCTTTTGCTAACGGTATTTGATAAAATCCGCTTGCTAAATCCTAAATAGTAAAAAGTTTACATTGTCCTAACTGGTCTAATATTTCCGTAATATTTGGTAACGCGTGAAATTCATTTAATGTTACTTGATTAAGCGCTCTAAAATCTATTACTATCCGAAATTTATCTTTACCAGACGAATCTGATTTTTTCTTTACTAAAAGTAATGGTGCATTAAAAGGTGACATTGAACGTTCTATTATATCATCTTTTTCCATTTTACTTAATTGTTCCTCAATCTCTTTTTGTTGAGCTTGTGGTAACCTATATGGTCTTTTATAAATCGGTGGCTGATTAGCCGGTAATCTTATTATATGTTCTGCCGCGTTTGTAAATGTTAAATAATCATTTTCTAAATGAAAAACGTCCGAAAAATGTTCGCATATTTCTAATATCGTATCTCGTTCCTCCTTATTTAAATGGTCACTTCGTATTAAATTTTTAATTTTATTTACGCGGTCGTTATTATCGTTAATCATTTTTATTTCGTGTAATTTATATTCTACATTATCTTCGTATAAAATTTTATTTAATTCGTCCTCGAAAATGTTTTGTGGTGATTCCGAAATGTTTAATATACTTATAACTGTGTTTCCATTTTTAACTGTATTTATTATATTAGCGCAATAGACATCCTGTATTAATTCTTGTTTGTGTATTAAAATATTTTTATTTTCCATATTAGGATCGGCTATTGGTATAGATACTACTGTTTCCGTTCGCGATTTTAATGTAAAACAAATTTTATTTAATTCGCGTTTACTATCGTTTTTAATCGTTAATATATTATTTGCGATATCTATTACTGCGTTATTTTGCAACAGGAAGTGGTGACCTAGAATCCCGTCTTTCGGTATTGGGAATTCTTTATTCACTACATGAAAATCGGTTTTTATTTCATTTTTATTTAATATTAATATTATTGTAATTTTACCAATAGTAGATACTATTTTGTCATTTATGCCTTTTAAAAATATTTTTTCTTTTTCGTTTACTAAAGTTTCGCCAGTTAATTTATCTATTTTTATTAAATTTATTTCGCTACCGGTATCTAAAAGAAGACTAATATTTTCTGTATTAAAAATTAGGTGATTGAAATGAAATATGATTATCGTGTATTACTGAGACGATGTTGAAGCAACGTTGTACATTTGCTCCTCCGGTGCGGCTACTATTTGGCTGATCGAACGGACGCCGGCGCCGTTCGATGCCTGCCCGTTTCCCGACTGATTAGTATTGTTACGCTCATCTCTTTGCCTACTATAACAACTAACACTATCATGTCCTATTTTATTACAGTAAGTGCAAGTTATCGGCGTTGCATTATTATTAATATTATTTCGTTGTCCATTATTATTACTTTGTACGGGTTGACGAACATTATTATTTTGTCTTTGGTTTTGTCTGCCAATGCGACAATCTCGCGCGATATGATTATTTCTACCGCAATTATAACATCCTGTATTATTTTGTCTATTATTATTCTGATTATTTTTACTATATTGATCATTATTATTACGCGGATAATTATTATAGTTATTATTGGGAATATTACCGCCTCTGTTAAAATTATTATTCCTTGGTAAATTGTTGCCGTTATTATTGCGATAATTATTGTTAAAATTATTTCGACCATAGTTTCCGTCGTTTCCGCGATTATAATTTTGTCTAAAGTTATTGTTATAATTATTGAATTTCTGCGCGTTATTATTACCCTGATAGTTATTCGACCAACGTTTATTATTATTATAGTTATTCGCGTTTTGTTCCTTTTTTACATTATTCTGCGTTATTTCCGTATTATGACTAAGTTCGATTTCCAGTTGTCTGGCTAGTTGCATAGCTACTTCTAAAGTTTTTGGATCTCTCGCACGTATTATTGTTTGTAAATTCATTTTTAAACCATTGATGTATATGGCCAATGCCTGTTCCGTTATCGCTTGCCTAAGGATTTTCGCTTCCTCCGCGGGTTTATTTGCTACCGTTGCGCTGCATAAATTATAATACAATTTTTCTACGCGACCGTTATAAGACTGTACGTCTTCGTCATTTCTCATGCGTAAAGAATTTAGACTTATTTGAAGTGTTTGCGGAGATAATGGTTGTTCAAATGCGCTTTTTAAAATAAATTTTATATTATCCCAAGTCGAAGTTTCCCTATAACGACATACGTCTAATGCCTTCCCTGTTAATTTAGTTGCTATGAATTTAGTTAATAATGGTAATTGTTCTTTTTCTATCGCCTCACATGCGTAATCGCATGCCCTAATAAATGCGTATACTGTATACATCTTTTTCGTCAGCGCAATTTGGTATTAACGATGAAATATCTTTTAATAAAAGTTTAGTTTCTGCCATTTTTACTCTAGGTTTTCTAGTTACTGGTTGCAATTGCGCGTGTATTATATTCGGTTTTGTGCGCGTACCTATAACCCTTTTTTCGATTTCGTTAATCGAAGTAAATTTAATACTCGTATCTAATAAACTTTTTTCTACTATTTCACTTAAATATTTATTTTTATCAAATTCTTGCGGACTTCCGTAACCTTCCGCTGTAATTAATTCACTATCTGTTTTATTTTTATCAGATTTATTTATATTTAATTCCACTTGAATTCCTTTTTCTTTAGTTTCACTATTAATTTTTTCTCCCGATAATCTATCGTTTAATTCGTCAGTTATACTACCTTCCGTATCACTACTCATAAATTTATTTTTATATTACTCATTAATCACCGAAAAAATAACTATTCTTAAATTAAAACAAATTGTCTATTCTATTCATATACTTAAATGAAATTAACTTATTTAATCCTTAATAATAAATTACGGCTAAATTAATAAATAATATTTTTTTTTTTTTTTTTTGATTTTTTTTTTTACTAAATTATATTAATTACTAACTTAATAATATTCTAATTTTTTTTATATTATTTTTTTTTTAACTTAATTATTATCGTTTTTGTTCCAAAATTATTCTCATATATTTTTCAAATACTAGGCCTTTGCCTCTAAAATTCACAATTATTTTTAATCAACACTATAGGTCTTATTTCTTGCCTAAAAATTCACAATTATTTATTCAACACAATAGGGCTTATT
This sequence comes from Schizaphis graminum, assembly GCA_020882235.1. NCBI lineage: Eukaryota > Metazoa > Arthropoda > Insecta > Hemiptera > Aphididae > Schizaphis > Schizaphis graminum. The sequence goes on along the minus strand of CM037035.1, from coordinate 33,926,230 downwards.
TCTGCCTAACTAAAATTCTCAATTATTTTTTCAATATAAAATAGGTACTCTGCCTAATAAAATTCACAATTATTTCTCAATATAAAATAGGTACTCTGCCTAATAAAATTCACAATTATCTCTCAATATAAAATAGGTACTCTGCCTAATAAAATTCACAATTATTCTCAATATAACTCAATAAAAACTTAAGACTTCACTGTCTTTTATAAATTCACAAAATATAAGGTCTTACCACTTTGCCTTCTAATAACTCAATATAACTCAATAATAGGATTTAAATTCCCTCAATAAAATTCTCAATTGTGACACATATATTTCTCTAATAAATCAACTTCTTTTAATTTTCAATAAAATATTTCTCTGTATTTTTCAACGTATTATCCACTTTTTATTTATTCTGAACAATTATTTATTACGTATTATTTTCAACGTATATTCACTTTTATTTTCATTTATTCTCAACAAATTATTTATTCCGTATTATTTTCAACGGTTACCCTTATAAACTTTTTTTTTTTTTTTTTTTCAAAACGATAATTATTACGTGTTAATTTCAACGTAAAATCCTAAAAAAATCTTCTTAATTCTCAATAAATTATTTTCCTATGTTAACTCTCTTTTTTTTTCTTATATTTATTTAAATCCTCAATTAATATTTAATTCTATTCTAAAAATTCACTTTTATTTTCTAAATCTGAAAAAATTATTTTATTTTATTCACGTTTATTTTTCTAAGTCCGAAAAAAATATTTTATTTTTTTCTTCGATTTTCAACTATTATTATTTATTTCTATATTACCTTTATAATTAATTATCGAAATTAAATTATTGATATACTTTTATAATAAAAAAAAAATTTAATTATTTTGACTGTTAGAAAAATTTTCTATGTCACTATTATTTATTAATTATTTTTATAACTGGTTGCAATTATTTTATTTCAATAAAATATTTTATTTATTAATTATTACTTATTTAAATTTCCTTTATTTTATTCTTTAATATTTAATTTAATTTAATTTATTTATTTAAACACAAAAATCGGAACTTGAAAAATTTCCTAAGTATTATAAAAATTATTATTTTATAACTTATTATTTATTAAATTGTTTAATTTATTTTATTTTATTTTATTGTAAAAATTCCAACTTTAAAAAAAAAATTATTTTGATTAATTTTTTATTTTAATATTTATTTAATTATTTTTAATTAGAAAAATTATTATTGATTGTTACAAATTTATTATTTTATTTTACGGGGAGAATATATATACACCTTCACAATAAAAATTTTACGATGGAATATTAATTCCAAAGGAGACGGATCAGAGCTAGCACTTATTAATTATTTTACATTACAAAAAAAAAATTTTAACTCACACTACGACGGCTTGAGTTGCTGCTTCCATTTCTGGTTGTTGAATTTTTGACGACTTGAATCGGTTGGCTCGCTACGCGTATGGTTCTTTCTCAGAGTCGCTGAAGTTGACAGTGATCAGTTGTCCTCTTCAACAGTGAATCGTGATTGATTTGCCTCTCGAATTCTTCTTGAAAAATTTTCCAATATTTCGAAAAAAATTTCGAAGTTGAAAAATTATTTTTTTATTTAAAAAAAATAAATAAATTCGTCCAAAGAATTCTTCTTGAAAGAATCCTACCGACTGCGCCAAATTTGTAGTGGGCCAACAGCTTGTCGCAAAGATATTGGTAATGATGAAATAAATTACTCGAAATAATTCTAAGTGTTTTATTAAAACTGATTGAAAATATTCTGAGTTCAATTAATTAATTTAATTGGAAAATAAACTAAGTCCAAATGAACGATTTCTGGTGTAAAGTGACGTGAAGGTGCTTGCTCTAGCTCTGGAAAATCACGTCTGCGGGAGTCCTCTCCTGGGCCCCCTTATATAGTCAGTGTCCCCTGATCTCCTACTCATGTCCCTTCTGGCCTATTCGTATTCAGGTCATTCGCTTCTCACACTATTACGCATTTCAGAGGATGCGCGTGCGATGATGACGTCCGAAGACCATCCGCTCTTTCAGGATGCGCGTGCATGGTGACGTCCGGCAATCGTCCGCCCACATGCAGATGGTCAGCCTCGCTCGAGATTCTCAGAACTCGAGATTAATATTTAATAATTATATTACATATGATTGTGTGTTTTATGTGTGGGTTAGAGTCAAAAGTTGTTTTATTTCTATTGTCTCCCAGACTCAGGTAACACCCTCTATGGCATTATGGCCACACACCTCATATTATTTGGTAGTATGTTCATTCCTACGTCTTTTGTTAATATTCATGGGCGATTGTTATCTTAAATAGTTAAGCCTACAATGTGTTGCCCCCTTTATATATTATAATATGGGTATAGGACATCAGAGCACATAGCAATACTTACTATAATTACATACTATTAACGCAAACAATGACTAAGAGGTGAAAATATATAACTCGCCCACTAGACATGGACCAATGGTTGATCCCCTATCATTTGATATTATGCAATTATAGATTGTCTTCCACCATTTCACCACGCCATGTTTCATTCAATAGAACCTTAAAATACATAAACAATTCAATTGTTTACAATAGCAAAAAAAAAAAATAATAATTGTTCATTTTATTCTGTAAAATCCAAAAGCAAAATAGGTAATAAAGAGAATTGTATTAGAATTATTCCATAATAATATCATGATCAAATCATCCAACAAATATATTGATAAAAGAATCAAAGCATTGTTATATAAACGAATCTCTTACCAGGCACAATCCTCAATCCTGTAACTATACCTAGTTTAAAAAAAAATTCTAGTTCAAATTATGAATCATATTACTATTGCTACTATATGAATACAACCTAGTGAATTAAACAATTAATAATTTTCAAAATGAATTTGGCTGAATATAAAAAATTGGCCGCTTTATTCTATACGCTGCATCTGCGATTAAAGTCTGCGCACGCTTACGCTAATAACTACCTGTCTACCTACTTACTTATGGTAACTAGTACTATGAATACTAGTACTGTGTCACGTTTGCTGTCGTCTCCGCTCTCCAGCAGCCATTGGCTTGTTTCTTGTGAGTAATTAGTAATTACTAACCTGCGAGTTGGTGATCATAGGTGTATCTAACGTCAACGTGTAAAACTCTGGCTGTGAAAGTCCTATATTGCATTACTTCCTTAATAGTTAGTACAGTAGTCATGACTTTTATTGACTTATGGCGGTAAAAACTACAATTCTATTGTCTTGGCTCTTGGTCGGTTAGCACGTGGGCCGCGGGGCTTCGGGGTAACATCTAACAACCAGACTACCAGAGTACCAGAGACCAGACTTCAGCTAGAAATTCTCATGAAAGAAACGCATAAATTGGAGCCAACCCACCATGGACCTATTAATAAGTCTATGGGCCGAACGATAATGCAGGTGTACCAACATTGAAATATGAAATTTCCCAATTTCTTTCACAAACGTATGTATTTTCCAATTCAAATATTACTGTATAATTATTGTACAATTCAGATTTATGTATTTTAAAATTCAAATAATATTGTACATGCATTTTATATGGATGGTGCCAGTATTAAAGGATAATTAAAGTGTTAGAGATACATTTTTGGAAAACGTAATAATAAAAATTAAAAAATTAAGTTTTTGGACAAAACTTCATAAAAAATATCAGAATTTGGACAGCTAAATAATTATAAATGAGTAGACAATTTTTATGTATGCAACGGTTTGCGAGGAAAATAGGAAACCGTGAAAATATTGAATTTGCAGTAGGGTTGCCTATAGAAAACACCTTTAAAACTGTATGCCAATAGTAATATATGGTCCAACAAAATAAATTACACAATGCGTTCATTATTAAATTTACTGTTTGATAAAATAATTTAAAAAACAAATTGTATCTTATCGATATAATAATAGAAGAATCAAACAATATTTTATAACTCAAGAATAATTAAAATGTATAGAATTTGCCTATATAAACCCCTTCTATTGATAATGGAAAATTTCAGATAGCCAGACTATTTTAATTTATCATATGATCACTAATACTTTTGAAATAAAATCAAGACAGATTAAAATTGCTAAAAAAATATGTCCACTTATTCAAAAATTGGTTTTTTATGTCCAATTTAGAAAACTATAGATGTGGCACACAATTTTTTTGAACAGATATATTAACATGAGTCTTTGTTTTAACCGGACATACACTATTTGGCAAAACTGATAAATTCAATTTTGGACTGTAGCAAAATATAATAACAATTGCTATTGTAATAAGTACATTCTAATTCTACTAAAAAAAAACTTGTATTTGAAAAATAGAAAAACTTTAAATTGCTTTCCTGAACATTTTGGTATGTGACATTTCATTTAGCCTATAATTTTTTATTAATATTTCAAGTTCAAATTGATTGTAGTTAAAAATTATGAATAGTTAAATTTTTATACCCGAAGATTGAAAATTTCTCATAGACAGTTCATACTGTAATCTAAAAATACTTCTAACACATTTTTTTTTATAGGCATTTACATTTAATATCAATAAAAATAACACAATACTTTTAAATTTTCAAATCATATTTTAAAAACAATGTAATAAGACATGTTAGTTTATTAATTATACAATTTTTCTCATAATAACTATCATTATTTAAAAAAAAAAAAGTATAATATTTTACTTATAACAATTAAATAAAGTTCTTAAATAGTTAGATTAGGTTTACACCAACTAACAGCTTTTTTGTTTTGTTCTAATATAAATTGTTTAATTTTCATTGTAATGTAATATTTTAAGAATTTGGCAGTTTCTTTTCTTAGACGGTTTTATTATTGAGTATACGATCAGAATTTGGTAGACTTGCAAGATGGATGATCATTTGGACCAACAGATTGACATATTGTACCGAAAAATTGCTATAATTAAAAGTATAAACATTAATAATACAAATTTATAACAATTGTTCAAGTTATTTCACCACCTCCAAAGAATATTAGTTCATCTTGTTTGTTTGATAGATATTTCAAATTACAAGTTTGCAATAAATAATTTGTTGAATTCATAGTGACACGTAACCCATACAACTCAGATTTTCTAATAATTGAGCCAATAAATAGTTTTCTCTAAAACCTAATAAACAAGATACAGTGAGATACAACATTGTTATGTCAGGTAAAAATAAGTAAAATGATTGTTGTTTATAAAAATACAGTTGAACAAAACTTATCTTTATTACTGCTTCAGATACGTTTCTTCGCTGGATACCTGCGTCTCGAAGCATCAAATACCGAATTAAAATTCTCTGTAAAATCCTAAAAAAGTAATCAATTTATTTCACTTGTGTAGTAAGCTTGACAGCCATCTAACTTGTGTACTACGTCATTATAAAAATCAAGTTTATAAGAGGCTTATTTTAGTGAGAGCTTCTTATTGTGAAGTTTATTCCTGACAATTTTCATGAAATGAGAGGTGTCTGAAATAAAAAATTATTTCCTTAGAAAACTCATAGGGTGTATCATATAATTCTGTAATTTATTTAAATCTCTACTAACAACAACTCACTTGACATTCTTCTGTTCGTCAGGGCTCTACCAGAAACTACCCATTAATTGAATGAATAAATCAAACAGTGAACACAGTCGCAAAAATATTAATGTATTATTTATATTATAAAAAATTATTTTTATATACATATCACCTCAGATAAGAATACTGTAGAATCATGAAGAGTTTAATTTGATTTAGTTGTTCTTTCTAAATGTGAATCACCCTAAAAAATAATGTATAAATTAATTAGGTGCAGTTGTTTTAATGAGTTTTAAGTTTATTCAAATTATTAGGTACCTTATTTAATACCTTTTTGTGTTAAAAAATAAATACTAAAATACTAGGAAAAACTATTCATATGAGAGAGATATGCAAATATACCTTTTTAAACTCATTGAGGTCTTCTGATTTTATGACAGTTAAGTAAATATTGTATGAATTTCATTGTGGTGTTCTTATTAATACACAATCACTCTAGAAATATATATTTAACAATAACGCATAAATTAATTTAACTTTTTAAATAGATGAGCATATAAATCGATAATATATTTACAACAAATTATATTTGTATTATAGTACTTACATTTTCAACTATTTAACAGGGACTGGTAGATCACGCACCCCGGCTTGAAGATGTTAACACGCACCATATTACACACCAACCGATCTGCATGTTTTATGTGTAATAGTGTTATAACTCAAATAGTAGTGGTTGGGTTCGCCGCGCAAATACTAGCTAGCTATGAGATGTAATGATGTGTAAGGTTTGTATATATATGTATATGTGTTTGTGTGTGTAGATCGGTTAGTGACAAATATAGGCTGTTAAATTACTGCGGACATCAACAATGATAGACCTCCTACAATCACAAGTACAATTAATTACCTAGTAGATTTATTTTTCCTGAGTGGACAAGTAGAAAATTAAATTTAAATTAATTACAATACGCACAGTATATTTTACAATGTACTCAAGGATAAGGTCCAATTTAATTCGGTGACCAGTTCTCCTCAAAAACATCAATAGATCACCGTCTCTGTTCAGTTGCTGTACAGATTCTCTGATGATCCTTGTTGTGTTTTCTCTTTCAGATCTGGAAGTGCTATCTCTTATCTAAAAAAGTAAATATAATTGATATTATTCAATAACAACCAAAACAACAATTATGTTTGTTCAAAAAATTAAAATTAATTAAATAATTACCATGAGGTTATTGATGCGCTGTTTAAATTCTACAAAGAATAATATTACAAAGTTAATTAAATTATATTGGTATCACAAACATCATAAAATATATAATAAATAAAATTATATTTTTGGTTACTTTTACATATTATTAATTACTCATGTAATATTAACATAATACATTAGGTAATAATTTAGTTACTAATATTATTTTTGGTGTTTTCATCAATTAATAATTAATTAATTATTTTAAATTAGCTTAAATTTATTTGATACCTACATAAAAAAATAGGCAATTTTATAGATTCTTGGCCAAACATTAAATTCCAATCATCACTGTCTTAACATTTTAAGAAAGTAATAAATATTTATTTTAAAACATAATGAATTGCAGATTTCATACACAATAAAATTAAAAATAGTGTATAAAAACTCAACTTTTTCAAACAGGACTGTATAGTAGACAGTAGTTAACACACAAACACAGTTTAATTTTGTTGTACAATACACAATATTAATGAAGGTCTATTCCAAATTTGTAAACATTTAGTTAGGTACACTGTACACTAAATCAATAATAGAGTAATAAAATATTATTAAATATAATAAAACAAAAATTATTATTTAAAAAGGTTAAAGAGTTGCTCAAGTTTATCTATTTTTAATGATGGTATTATTATTAGGTAATAGGTATCTACACTTTTTTTTTTAAATTAAATTAGTGGGGTTATTATTTTTGAATTATCATATCCCATGCGATTATGAATAATAAGAGAAATATATTATCTCAAAATAGTGACTTAAATTTTATACCAGTCGTCCTATAATAATCCCATTTTTTCCCAAAATTAGTAGGCTTGAACATAATATCAAATATGTGTAACCATTTACTACAAAAGTAATGGTTAAGCTGAGTATTGCAGAATTTGTCATCTAATCTGCCATCACCAACCAATGATCACCTTAACAATGTTTTTGGTTTTTACTACATCAATTATATTTTGAAGATTTTTGTGAGCCGCATTCAATTTTTTAAAATCTGTAATTATAGAAAATTAAAATATTTCAAACCTTGTTACAATCGATCTATTGATCTGGATAATAGTGGTGAACAAATAACAATAAATGTTGTATTTGTTGTTACAATTTTATAAAATATATTAATTATTATTTAATGTAACTATAAATACTACCATTTAAATTAAATTTTGAATAACTAAGTAATTATGTATTAATAGATTTTAGTTAATGAGATATAATATTAAAATTCATAACTCATTTAATGGCAGAATAACTACATTAAATAATATAACATTATTAATAAAATTAAACTGTTAAGAAAAATTGTCCGCACATACATACATAAGTAGATTTGTTGTAGTTTTCATAACATTTGTACCACAGTATGTTTAAAAATATTTAAAATCTGAAGACAATAGGTTATAAGTTGTTTGCATAAGTTTGTGATTATTAATAAATAGTTTATTATTTTATCAACAATTAAAATCACAAAACTATAATAATTTATAACAAAGTGTTTACACTTGTATTCATACAATTCAGTTTAATTTAATACATCTAGGTTTGTTGATTTGTCCAAAACATTTATTATTTTATTATTTAAATTTTTTTTAAATAACAAATCATTTTCCAAATTACTAATTTAAAAAAAAAAACGTTTTCCATCAAATAACTGTTATAAAAGTGTTATTGTAATGCAATTAATTTTTTAAGTTACTTCAAATTGTAAGAAATAGTTAAATTTCAAATAAGTTCTACAACATGTGAATCCGGTGAATGCAACAAAGTACAAATTGGTTGAAGACAAGTATGTTACAACAACGGTTTAGTGAATTATTCATTTGAGATTGAGAATGTGTTGTAAATAACATAAAAATAATAGAGCACAAAGTGTTAGTTTTAAATGAACACATTAAGATCCTAATCAATATACTATGTAGATATGTTATTTCTAACTTATAAATTATTACATTATTTATTTTATATTATAATATTTCAACAATTATTTAATTAATGAGTGTAATAATTTAAAAATTGTAAATGTATAAAATAAAAATAAATAAAAATGTTGAAATTGTTTTACAAAAATGTGGTTTTAAATTACGTCAATAGGTAAAAACTCAAATGTAGTAAATGTTAGTTGACAAAGTTATTAATTAGGAGTGCAAGTGCACCTGCTATGAATAAATATTTAATACCTAATAAAGTAATAAACATTCAGATACATTACATTACAAACAATTTATGTAAGAACTTATTATTAAGGGGGAAATTAAAAAATTCAAATTTTACTTACGTTAACATGTCGAACAAAGCTGAGTTGAGTAGGTACATCAAATTAAATGGATTTTGACAATATGTTATGTATATTGATTGAACATAAAAGTGTGGGTATATTATTTCTGTCCTCTATAATAAAGAGTAGAATATTGTAAACTATAGTGTATTATTTAAATCCCTAACTTTGTATATGTAACAATACCTAACAATACCTAAAAATGTTGTTTTTGGTTAAATTAAAACTTAAATAATTATGATTTATGAACATAACTAATAGCAGTATCAAGTTGCATTGATCCCCTGAGTCGCTATGACTGTAATATATAGAGTACAGATTAATAAAATATAGGTAGTATTGATAAAATAACTTTTATAATAATAAAGTGATACACTACAGTAATTCAGATACCTAATACAAACTCTTCTACCTTACCGTATAAACAATTATGTTAGTAGAAACAGTTTTCAGATGTTTATTTCAAACAGAATAATCTCCTAATTGGCCTGGATACATGCATACATCAGTTACTGTATCTTAATGACTATAATTGAAAAAAAAAACAATTACATTAATTAAATTATTTTGAAAATTATATCAATAGGCCCAGTGTTGTAAAAAATACTTTTAAAAAGTATTTTAGTAATTACTCAAATACTTTTTAAAAGTATTTGAAATAATTTTCAAATACAAAAAAAATTTAATTTATTTTTAGGTATTTATAAATATTAATCAAAAATTTGAGTGTTGCATTTTAAAAACATTTGTTCAAAGTGCCGATCTGTCATAATATAAATTGGTAGGCGATGTCAACGAAAAAAAGTATTCAATGAAATAGTATTCAATAGTAAAAAAAACTAATTCAAATACCATTCAAATACTTTAAAATAAAAAGTATTTGAATACTTTTACTCAAATACTTTTACTCAACTACTTTACAACACTGTCAATAGCTCAGTATTATATTAAAATTCAATGTAAAATAGAAACACTATAAACAAAACTTACATGATATGAGTTATAATGATTTGAATGTAGATGTTGTACCTAGACAGCATTAATTTAACTTGTTTTTTCCAATGGCTTCAATTATTTGTCAATACATTACACCTAGAAATAATTACACTGATATAAAAATTTAAAATAAAATCTGCATAATATACAAACCGGTTGTATCCAATAACTATGAATACACAGTGGTCACCACAGTCAAATCAATCAGTGAGTAAAGTGAGAAAAGTCGTCATACTATGACACTATTTTAAAACTGTATAATTTATTGGGCCATAACAATGTTACGGCCATACTCAAAAATTGCTGAAATTATTAAAATGATACCAAACATGCGTACTCACTACTCACCTTAAGATGAGGACGCCTGTTGGTCAAATTCTACGTTCGAATTTCAAGTATTTTAAACATCATAATTCCATTAGACAGTTGAAGTATTAATAAAATAGTCACTCATAATGCCTACAGTAAAATAAATGTTCAACGTTTTTTTAGGCGTTTGGTAATTTTTTTTAAAATATTTTTGTTTGAATGTAACTATTTTTAACAATAGTTATTATTTTAATACAGTGTATAATAGTGTTTATACATACATTTATAAAAAATATTTATTAATGACTAAAATAGCTCCATCTGTTGAAAAATAGACGATTGTCGTATTCAATTTTATTTATAGTCAACAATCAGAACATAGATAGCACAAGCTAATTAAAAATAATGTAAATTATTAATAATCCTAAACCAATAAATCCCGTTGTTAGTGCGTGTTCTATAATTTCTATAAGTTGTACATATTATTTTGTCACTTAACAGTCAGGCGACTGTCGAGTAAAAAAAAAAAATACCGAAATACGAATCGAAAAGTTACGGAAGCGTCGAAGGGCCTTAACTTTATGTTTTTTTTTTATCTCATTATTATAGATTATCACAACTCATTATTATCAATTAGAAATTAGAATTCGTAAAATAGAAAAATTTTGGAAATGTAGTTTGTGGGTGCTTTTAAATTTTTGTAATCGATTCAAATAGGCACCAATCATATTAGTTATTACTTACTACTTTACCATGGATTTAAATAAAACTATTAAAAAATATTTTAATTAAAAAGTTTATTTCTTGCTCGCCGAAAATGTGCTAAAACGTTTTACAGTGTAAAGCGTAATGTACCCAGTGCTCGTTTTGGGGGGATGCAGGGAGACGGAGTACCCCAACTAATTTTTAAGAAATTTTAGCGTACCCTTACTTTTATTTTTAAGGGGAACGTTACACTATTCTGAATTTTTATCAAAATACACTTGATAACATCATAATTTTTCTTACCATAGACTTAATAATTATTAAGATAATAATTATTATTACCTAATTAACTTATTAACTAATTATCTTAAATCATTACTACAAATTGTGCCACAAAATATTTGTTGTTGAACTATATTTTAAATAAGTAGTTAAAATTAATTGTTTTTTTATTTAGTTACTTTTGAGTTTTTTATTATATTAGTTATAACTGAAGTCTGAAATATACAATATAATATAATATTTACAATATTTTTTTTTTTTTTTTAGTAGGATTAAATAGCCGATTCAAAAACCTCACCCTCACCATTCTCACCCTCACCCTCACCCTCACCCACAGCCGCCCGCCGCTGCCGCTACATACGTGACGTACCCCCCTCACCCTCACCCTCGCCAACAGCCGCCGCCGCCGCCAAACGATCGCGTACGTGCGCGACATACGTTCTCAGTTATCACATGTTATCATGTATTATCAATAATTTATTTTTATCAGTTATCACACATTATTTTTAATCGCGTACGTGCGCGACATACGTTTTCAGTTATCACATGTTATCATGTATTATCAATAATTTATTTTTATCAGTTATCACACATTATTTTTATCAGTCATCATATATTTAAAAATATAATATTATGGGTTAGAATCGAATCGTGAGGGTAACATTGTATATATATATATATTTAAGTACACGCTAAATAATATACATAATCATATGAATATTCTCACAACGTATAGTTCCCTCTTATATACTTGGGGAAATAATATACAAAAATGTACATTAAGCCTTGATACATAGATACGATCTGCTTATTGTCCCCGACCGGCCACCCACTAATAATATTAAAATGCCTATTAGTGAATAACACACACATTAATAACTGATATACTTTTGTGTCTAAAATGCCATATTCTCTCATGTCGTCAGGATGGCGCCGACTCATAATGTATATCCTTAAACCATCACAGATCCATATTCAATTCATCGATAATCACACAATACCTTGCAAAAACTCTACCGTCGCCACCCCCTACGTTTGGCGTCGGGTTGACAATAAGATACACCTTATTTAATAAACTAAATGACTATATAGAAATTCACACGTGTCGCCAAGATGGCGCCGACTCATAATGCCGGACGTATCTTCATACAATGTAATTTTAATTAAATACCAACAAACCCTGCCTACCCACAAAAATCTTTACTCCACCTACTTAAATTTATCTTTATATATTCTGAAAGAGACAACAGTCTTTAGTACGTCGTCAGTCTTAAACCATCGCGCACTTATTTTTTCGTTCCGAAACGTCTTTACATTTTATTAGTGAATTTTTATTTTATACTTTTCATAATGTATAAATGTGTAAAATGTGTATCTGCGTTTACGCGTAAGGACAATTTGTTGAGGCACGAGAAAACGCACGAAGGCGTTCGTTTACCGTGCACTATTTGTACATCGACGTTCAAGTACAAGGCTCATCTGAAGAGACATATGAAAACCGTCCATGGTATGCATAATATATTATTTATTTTATTAATTTATTATGATTTTTATTTTTATTTATTTATTTATTTATTTTTTTTTTTCAAGCTGTTGCACACGTACGACCACAATCAGATCAGCCAGCGGCCCCCTCAAATCAGACTCGAAATGTAAATAATATTCCGAACGAAGATTTTAACGACGGGTACGATGAAATGTGCTGTGAAGTTCTAGAAAATGTTCAAGATGCTGGGCTATGCGATATGACAAGTAAGATTTTTTTTTTTTTTTATTATTATTATTATTATTATCATCGGCGCTAGAATTATACTTATCTATATTTATTTTTATAAGTAGATTCTTATATGACTACGGTAGGAAGAAAGCGCGTACACGTAGAAAATACAGTATCCCGTATTAAATCTAAAAAGTCTCGTATGGATATGGTTAATACACCGGGTTTCGCTGAGGTTAAATCCGCACATAGTCGAAAAATCGTATGGTATTATGCTAAAAATCTGAATAATTTTGAAAATTATATTTCATTTTTCGATAATTTAAAACCTGAGCTTGTCCGATTATTAAGGAGAATTGTAGTTGTGAATCCGATAAAATTTAATTTAAAACTTGAAGCCACTTATAACCAACCGCGTGTAGATAACTCATCGCAAAATAGGTCATTCAAGACATCGGCCCGAGAAATTTTTATCGATTCTGATATAGTTTCATTAATAGAGCAGGCGTTCATTACGTTATTGCACGAGGAGGAAATTTATGTTGCAAAGGGTAGTGGATATGTATTAGAATCCATCGATGGGCTTTTATTAACAGTATACAAATATACGCCTATGGGGGGAACCCCTAACATTGGCCTGCCCGTTATCAATTTTGATAACGAACGCGATGACGATGATGACGTAAATGATCATAACCCAGATATTCGAAATAATATTACGTTAAACACGCCGAATAATAACCGACAAAATGAAAACGAGAATCGTGATGATACTTTTAACACTGTAGCTGGCTCATCTTATATTCGGCTCCCTCTTTCAATCAAAAATAAACGGGCGACGATCAATCCGCAAAATAATGATCAGCATTGTTTTAAATGGTCCATTCTGGCGAGGCACGTAACAGGTCCAAATAAACATCGTGTAGGTGAAAATTATTTCAGACATGAAAACAAATATAATTTTACAGGCTTATCATTCCCAACACCGTGGAGTGAGGTTAAAATTTTTGAAAAAAATAACCCGACAGTCTCTGTAAATATTTACGGAGTTAAAAAAATATCTCAGTCTTCGTCAAAAAATCCGAATCATCACATATTTCCATTAAAAGTAGTAGATAATGAAAAAGCCGAGCATTTCGACATCATTTTATTCACTGCCGGAGAAAAAAGCCACTACGTATATATATCTAATTTTTCACGCTTAATCCGCTCGCAAATAACATTACACGGTCATTCAGTTTATTTCTGCAAACGATGTTTCACATCGTTTGACAAACAAAATTTAAAATATAAATTAAGTGGGCAGCTAGCACTTCAGCAGCATAAATTAATTTGCGGATCTCATAAACCTATTCTACCCATAATGCCCGATGTTGACACATTGCTAGAATTCGATAATTGGCAACATGCTCAACGACACCCATTCACTATTTACGCGGATTTTGAAGCTCTACTGGTGAAAACTAATGAGAAAAGGGGGGAACACACGACTGTAATACATAACCACAAACCTATGAGTTATGGGTTTTTAGTTAAAGCGTCCGAAGAAGTTCCACTAGAGCTTATCCAGCAATTCAATATACCAACCGCACCAGTTGTTTATCGCGGTAGTGATAGTCGGGAGGATGTTGCCAGGCATTTTCTCGAAAATATAGTTGATGTAGGTCGTAAAATTGAAGAATTGCTAAAGACGAATGTCCCTATAGTTATGAATGACCGAGATACGCGAAAACACAATGAAAATAAAAATTGTAACTTTTGTAAACGCAGTTTCGACACAAACGAGAAAGTCCGCGACCATTGTCACCTTACTGGTAGATTTAGACAATCTTTATGCTCTCGATGTAATTTAAAATTAAAACAACCGAAATTTGTCCCCTGTTTTTTCCACAATTTATCTAATTATGACGCCCACTTTATTGTAACTGAATTAGGCTATGACGCTAATAGTATAAAAGTTATTGCTAATAGCGAAGAAAAATTTATTTCATTTTCAAAATATATCAGTAGGACGTTTACTATACGATTCGTAGACACGTGTAGGTTTATGGCATCAAAGTTGGATACTCTATCCAAAAACCTTTTAACTCGAGATTTTTCGAAATTCCGCGAGACAGCAAAATTTTTTGATGCCCGGGATATGCCACTAGTCACCCGTAAGGGTGTATATCCATACGAGTATACGGATGGCTGGGATAAGTTGGACGAGCCGAGTCTACCACCAAAAGAAGAATTTTATAGCACGCTCAAGGAGGAGGGTATTAAGGATGTACACTACGAACATGCTATGGAGGTATGGAGGCACTTTTGTTGTAATATTGTATATTATTTCATACACGGAGCGGGAGTCGAAAAATACCGATTCAACAAAAATTAATAATTAAATTGTCGACGGCGATGACGAAAACGGAGCGATCGGGCAGTCGTGGTGTGTTACGGCTGACAACAGTTTTATTTGAATACTTTTAATCATTTCGTTGTGTTATTATATGTCTATTTTATTTCAATTAATATAGTTTTGTTTTTATTCTCATATCGAGGTAAGCACCAAAGCGTTTGTGGCGAGGAAGCACGTTGGTAGAAAATAGTAAGACACTATAATACTTTATTTCTCTTCCAGTACTCGTTATCGTGGTCAGTTGAGAAATAGTACGATTTTGTCCAGGTTAAAGAGATCTCACTCTCAAACATCCAGTACTCGTTATCGTGGTCAGTTGTTTGAGAGTAAAGCAACCTTAGAGTAATAACGTATAAACCCTGCGAGGTCTTATTAAATTGTCTTTTGCGCAGTACTCGTTATCGTGGTCACCAAAAGATTGTTGAGTAAGTGCTTACCGCAGGTGTCGATATTACTTGTCTGACGGTTTGGGAATCGGATACCGATATACCTATTCCATACGTTAAACCATCGCGTGACGTATACGACAAAGTGGCGCCCAACGTAGGCTCGTTACTTCACAGGATTACCCTGATATATTAGTTTAAATTTTTCGTGTTTTTTTAATAGAAGTTTAATTTTAATTGTTTTAATTTATATATTTTTTTTTTATAAAGTAAGCGTAGTAAAAAATTCACGCACAGTGAGTAGAGTGCATTTACAAAGTGTATTATCATTTTCAAGAAAAACTCGAGCCAGAACATCAACTCAGAGAGGAAATAAGTCAACTAATAACAATAAGGTATTAATATAAAAAAATACACATATACACTTATTCATGTAAAAATAATTAATCAACAAATTTTATAAACCAACCTTTCGGCTTTCATTAATTAAAAATTCTTACTAAATTAATACAAACCCTCATGCTTTAATGAACGAATTAAAAAATACCAAATCGGACATCTCAATTTCCATTAATAAAGCCACAGACATTTACATTTTAAAAAAAGAGGACCTTATAAAATATTGTAAATCAAAAAAATTAAATCCAACTGGTAAATCGGCAGATCTAAGATCTAGACTTAGTCGGTATATAAAAGGTGTTTTGAACCCAGACGACGTAGAAAATACACTAAGCAACGAAGAACGTACAGAAATTTTAAATAAAGCAATAACCGAGAGAATTGATCTTGATAAACTAGCGAATGAGGCAGGGTTACCCGTTTTAAGTCCTGAACCCGTCCAAGACAATACAAAAATTACAAATAAAACCACTTATACAGCTTTAGACAATTTAGAATTATTCGACAATCTAAATAATAGTGTTAATTCATATTCAAATAAAATTCAAGACATTTTTAATTCAACCAAAGCAAACCATTTTGAATTTCAAATAGAAAAAGACACCTTAAAAGATTTAGACACATCATTTAACCACGAAAATACAACAGTAACATTCGAACAAACCGACATCAATAAAAAAGATAACAAAATACTAAATAATCAACCACCACCCATATTAAATAATCAAACAATGTTTAACCAAAATTTATCAAATAAATATATGGTCATAAAACCAGATAGTTTTTCCGGACAAGGGGATATCAAAACTTTTTTTAAACAATATGAAAAAGCAGCAGAAGTAAATAATTGGGATGATAAAGAAAAAATAAAATTTTTACCAATATTTTTAAAAGATACAGCAAATACCTTTTTGGAAAATTTGGAAAATATAAATAAGGACTGGACATGGGATAGTTTAAAAAACGAATTTCTCAACGAATTTCAACCAATAGGATATTCTATACTTTTAAAAAATAAATTAGAAAATAGAAGACAAGAAAATTTGGAATCAACAACGAGTTACGTCACTGATATAGAAAATTTGTGTAGACAGGTAAATAAAGATATGAAAGAGGAAGAAATATGTATATATATACTAAAAGGATTGAAAGAACCAATTTTAAATGCAATTTCGTTACATGACAATAGCAATTTAAAAAAAATTAAAAATAACTTAAAAAAATTTGAATTAATGCAATTCAGAATAAATTCAAGAGATCAAAACCAAAACGAATACTCAAAAATATTTAACGAACAAATACTTCAATTAAACAAAAAAACGACTGAAAGAGCAGTGATAGAAATTGCAGAATTAAAAAGTGAACTAGTAGAAAGAGATAGAGAATTTAAAAGAGAGATAAGTAAATTAAGTGATGAGATAAAACAAATAAGTTTATTTGGAAAAATACAAAATAAAACAGTTAACTTTGGAAATGATGAATACGAAAAAAATAACAGAAATTATAGCCGTTTTGACGACAGAGGTAGAAGTTACGAAAGAGAAATAGATTATCAAGGACAAAAACGCGACTATAGAGACAAAAGTCCATACCCAGGGAGTGTAAATCGTAGAAATAGAGAATCTAGTATGGACAGAAAATATGGGAGAGACAGGTCACTTTCCAGAGACAGAGAATATTATAATAGAAGACCAAGAGAATCTAGTCCATACAGAAATAATAATAGAGATCATAGAAATAGGTCAAATTCTAGAGATGGAGACAATAGAGGAAATAATTATCATAACTATAAACGTCAATACAGTAGGGATAATAGTCGCGAAAGAACACCTGAACAGTATAGGGACAATTACGAAAAAGAATCGAAAAGAGTTACATGTTTCAAATGCAATGAAAAGGGGCATTACGCTGATAGGTGTACCTTATCAAAAAACGATTAAGGACCGAGTTAGGAAAAGATTCGGAATATTCAACTCGGGAATACAAAAATCAAATTAATAATACAAAATTAAGTTACAAAATAGAGAAAGAAAATGACGATTACTTAAAATTTATAGGAGAATGGTATAAAAAATCGAATTTAAGAGAAATAAACCAAAACAATGACACAGACTATAGCGAATTAGAAATCGAAAATATATACTCACAAACAATATCAAATACATCAACAGAATTCATAGACTTTTTATTTCACAACAACAAAAATAAAAAAATTATATGTGACTATGCAGAAACTACGGGTGACATATTTTCTTTAAATACGAACATTGCAATCGGACACTGCGTTAGCCAATGTTTTACCATGTCAAAAGGAATAGCCGCACAATTTAAAAAACAATTTAATAATAAGGACAAACTGATTAATCAACATAAAAATATTACCGAAGTATCTCATTTAAAACAAAACGACCAATGGATTTTATACCTTATTACAAAAAACAATTATTATGATAAATCAACTTATTTAAATATTTTTAAAACCTTGAAAAATACTAAACAATTTTGTACTGATAATAAAATCACAACTTTGGCCCTACCGAAAATATGCACTGGTTCAGATAAAAAACAATGGAATATAATATCTAATATGATTCAATTTATTTTTCAAAATTCAATTACGAAAATTAGAATATACTCCTTACCTGAAAATGAAAATAACCAAAAAGATAACATTTTAAAAGCCAGTTATAATATAATATCAGACTCTGATTTCAACGACAATTTGAAAAATAAAATAGCACTTATTGCCGGCTCGTTCGTCAAGTCAAAAGAAGTACCGAGCGATGGTGATTGTGGAGCCCACGCATTACGCGTATGCTTACAAAATCATAATATTAATAAAACAACTATGGAAATCTTGAACATGTTAACTATACCTAATTTAAAATCAGGCTATTATCTTAAGGACGACGACTTAGCTTTTATTTGTGACCAATTAAAAATTAATTTATTCATAATCTATGAAATTAACGAAAATTCTAATGCAATAGTTTACTGGAAACCCAATCGCCAAAATATCGGTATCTTTAATGAAAAATGTCACTGGACACCCGGCATTTCCGTCGAAACAACCACTCCACGCGTATTTAATAACATAACGGTTAATACTATTTTTCCTAACACGAAGGAAATAAAATTAAACATCAATAACTACTTAAACAAACATCCAAACAATTTGCATTTATCAAATCAAAACTTCGTAGAAAATAAAAACAAAAATCACGACAACATAATAATAAATACAGAATGTGGACAAAGAGTATTATCAATGATAGTGGAAATTGAGGGAAATGAAAAATATGCCATATTAGACACAGGGTCAAATCTTTCTTGTATAGACTTTTCGTTAACAAAAAATAAACAACTTATTAAACCTAAAGACAACATCATAATAACTGGTGCAGATAATACGGAACTAAAGCAATTAGGTAGAACTGAGATAATAATAAAAATAAAAAATGACCATTATCATATAAACGCATATGTAATTGAAGGATTACATTGCAAACTTCTTTTGGGAAATGATTTTAATATCAAGAATAACGTAATAATCGATTTTAAAAATAGAAACATACAGATTAAAAATAATACAATACAAATGGACAAACTCTGGTACGATTATAACAAAAATAATATTACCAATAAACATACAAAAATCAATTATATTACCAGTATAAATTATAATGAAAAAGAAAATAATATTATTACAAATGAAAATATAACGATACCACATAAACAAAAATTAAATTATAAAAATAATTTGGAAGAAAATAAAGTCATTCAAAAACATGATTTAAAATTAGAAACTCAAATCTTAAAAGGAAATGAAAAAGGAATTTTAGAAAACAGTTTTCCAAATTTATATACACAAATTTATGAGGGCATAACAATAGGTAAAATAATAAAAAAAGATTCTATTGATAAAGAAACAATTTTAACAATTACTAAATCAGAACATGAAATTACTGATAAACAAGGGACTGTTATAAAAATATCAAATGAATTAAATAAGGAACAAAGGGAAAAAGCGAAAAGTCTAATAAACAAATACAAATATTTATTTACATCTGACCCACTAGACATAGGTTGTGCAAATATAGAACCATGTGAAATTAATTTAAAATCAAACAAGCCAATTTTTCAACCTCCCTACCGAGTAGCACCAGCACAAAGACAAAAATTAAAAAATTTAATAGACCAAATGATAATCTCTGATATAGTTGAACCGAGTAGAAGTAATTATGCTGCTCCGGTATTCTTAATACCTAAAAAGGAGAAGGGGGAATATCGATTTTTAGTCGATTATAGGAAATTAAATAACGAAACTATTAGTGATAAACATCCTATACCAAGGTCACAAGACTTGTTTAGGAGTTTAGAAGGAGCAAAATATTACTCATCAATCGATATGGCTCAAGGTTATTTTCAATTACCAATAAAGGTTGAAGACAGATACAAAACCGCTTTTATAACAGATTTTGGACTATATCACTTTAAACGAATTCCTCAAGGATTTAAAAACTCGGGACCAATTTTTCAAAGAGTAATAAATAATTTATTTAGTGATTATTTATATAGGACAATGGTTGCGTATTTAGACGATATTTGCTGTTTCGGGAAAAATTTTGAATCGTCATTAGAAAGGCTGGAAAACATTCTTATACGGCTAGATGAGGCCGGACTAAAATTAAAAACAAATAAATGTGTATTTTTTAGCTCAAAAATAGAACTTTTAGGACACGAGGTTTCAAATAGTGGAATTATTCCACTAGGAAAAAATGTAGAAGCAATAAAACAATTTCCAATACCCAAAAAGGTAAAAGATGTCAGATCATTTATTGGGCTAACAAGTTATTATAGAAAATATATATTAAATTTTGCAAAAATCGCAAGTCCTTTAACCGATCTAACAAAAAAGGAAAATAAGTTTTGTTGGGACGAGGACCACAATAACGCTTTTAATATTTTAAAAAAATCAATAATTACTGCGCCCGTTTTAGCTCACTTTGAGGACACATACCCTGTTTTTGTTACAACTGACGCATCCTTAGAAGGGCTTTCAGGTATTTTAGAACAGGAAAATCCTAATGGTGATAAACATCCAATTGCATTCGCATCTAGGAAATTGAAAGGGGGAGAAAAAAATTTTTCTACTACAGAACTAGAAATGTCAGCAGTAGTATTTGCACTTAACTATTTTAAAGAATATCTAATAGGTAGGAAAATAACCGTGTATAGTGACCATTCAAGTTTACAATACTATAAAACAATGAAAAACCCGTCATCTCGCATAACAAAATTTATCTTTAAGTTATTAGAATTTGACTTAGAAATTAAACATAAACCAGGTGCAGGAAATTTGGCTGCAGATTGTTTATCCCGATACCCTGTAGAAAATATTAATACATTAATCACTGAATTAAAAAAAATAAAAGACGACGTCCCGACATCTATAACCGAAATCAACATCGACATATTAAAAGAAAAACAACAACTAGACGAGTTTTGTAACGGCATAATTAACGCAATAAAAACAAAAACTAATTCCAAATACAAAAAGAAATCTCGGCAATATTGTATTAAAAATGAATTACTATATTTTAAAAATTGGTCACCCCATGGAGCGAATAACTTATTAGTGATACCCAAAGATTTAACCAACACGATACTCAAATCTTACCACGAATCGGTTTTTAGTGGACACTTTGGAATAACTAAAACATTGGCAAAATTAAAACAAAAATACTACTGGCCAACAATAATTCAAGATACCATAAAATTTATAAAAACTTGTGTTTCATGTCAAATGATAAAAAATCCAACAGGTAAAGGCCACGGACTACTACAACCCATACCTTTAATATCTGGAAAACCATTACAAAGGTTGACATTTGATTATTTAGGCCCACTACCAATTTCTAGAGGAAAAAAATATCTTATCGTAGCGACTTGTAACGCAACAAAAATGGCATTTGCAAAAGCAGTGGCAAACGCAAACGGAGCAGCAACAATAAATTTTTTGATGGAATTAATAACATCGTATGGAGTACCTAAATATTTCTGTAGTGATAGAGGTACTCATTTTAAAAACAAAGACGTAGAATATGCATGCAAAAAATTAGGTATTACGCAAGTATTCTCAAGTGCATATCACCCACAAACAAATGGTATGACAGAACTTATGAATAAAATAATTTGCAATAGTTTATCACATTACATTAATGAAAACCAAAAAGATTGGTCACTATATTATAAAATGGTAATTTTTGCGTACAACACATGTCCCAGCTCTAGATTAAAATTAAGCCCATTCTATTTACTCCATGGTATAGAAGCAAATCAACCGTTGGACAATAAATTAACAATAGATAACGAATCATTTAACCTCACCAAATCCCTGAAATTATTACAAGAAATTAGAGATACCGTTCCCAAAATTATCGAAAAAGAACAAGCTATTCAAAAAAAACAGTACGACCTTAAACACAAAAATATTAATTTTACACCGGGACAAAAGGTTTTAATAAAATTTGACTTCCACGAACCAAATCAATCAAAAAAATTAGCAAATAAGTACAGGGGTCCCTTCACGATTATCGAAAAATTAACAGATGTAAACTACAAAGTAGAACTAATATTACGTGGAAAAAAAAGAAATCGACGTCATACACGTACAAAGAATGAAACCCTTCTACGAGACAGACGTACCACTCATACCAGATTAATTATTAAACATAAATTAAAAATCCAAATAAATAAATAATAAAACTTACATTAACGAAACAAACAATTATATGATATACCACACAAAAACACATAAACACATAACCACAATCAAAATATTTAAAAAATATTAAGACATAAGAATAAAAATATTAATAAAAATAACCTTGTGGTCTATAAGACTATAATAAATGCAAATATGACACAACAACAGTAAACAACAGTACGAAAAACAATAAAATGAAGACCATCCGGACGCCAAGAAGAATAATCGCAAACTAACAAAACTACTTAAATCAGAAGAAAAATATTAAAATCATTAAAAAAAAAAAAAAAAAAAAAATAAATAAATAAAAAAAAGAAACACTATTATGCAGCTGTTTTATACGTCAATATATATTAATTGTGTATATACTATGTATATAAATATATATATATTAGTGTGTGTGTATGTATATATATTATATACTATATATACGTCAACATAATACGTAAGCATAAAAAGGAACAGCAACCGACAGACAAAATTCTAAAATAAACTCTTTTATTTATATATATAAATAAAACACAGAATCAGGTGTTTCAGAAAATATTACCATCACTAGAATATCATAGAATTTATAATAAAATATTATTACAAAAATTTACGTATGAACTACGATGAAAAGGAAAATAATTTAAAATAATTTTATTTATAGAGCGACAAATTATCGTATTTATACCATATTCATACCGTACGCACAGAAAAGCATAACAACGGAGTGACGGAGACGTTTTCTAAGAAACAAAATGGGACCTTCTAAAACAACTCAAAACTTAATATCACACATGAAAATACAAATGATTTTACTCATTGTGTTTTTTAAAATAAACCCCGAAGAATCACATTCTTTTAAAAATGATCAATTTATGAATAATCCAGGAATATATTTTGAAAATATTTCACCATTATTCATAACAGTATCACAATGGAACCTGGTGACCTATTACAACATATCAGATTATGAACAAAATTATGTAGCAATTAATTTATATTATAATAATTTAAAAAATATTTGTGATAAATACCAATCCAGCTATGATAAACTAACCGAAACTTGTACCGAATTGCTAAAAAATAATTTACAAATATTAAACAAAATAAACGAAGATCACGAAATAGTGCAACAATACCTCGAAATTGACGAAACCAATTACTATGAAAACAAACAACGAAAGAAACGAAGTTCTTATTTCGGAGGAATTGGTAAATTACAACGAACCTTGTTTGGAGTACTAACGGAAGAAGAAGGAGAAATATTTGAGGACAAAATCAAAAAACTGGAAGAAAAACAAATGAAAACCTTATTAATTCAAAAAGAACAAATCAAAATATTCAAAAGCTCTTTAGATTCAATAGATAAAATCACTTTAAGCTACACAAAAATTAAAAATAACATTGATATCAATATGAATAAACTAAACAATGAATTAAAAGTACAAAAAGATGAACTAAAAATCTTAAACATAATAGAATCAATATTGCTATATAATGTACTATATACCGAATTACTAAATCAATACGTTAAAGATACCACCTTATTATTAAATATAATAACAAATGCACACAAAGGACAGATCAATCCCAAAATAATTAAACCAAGTGAGCTAATGATACAGCTAAAAGATATCAAAACAAATTTACCGTCAAATTTAGATCTACCAATAGAAATAAACGCAAAAAACTATTTTGATTTCATGAAGTTGATAGACCTACATATCTACTATGTTAATCATTTAATAATATTCATAATAAATATACCACTAATAGAAAACATACCCTTTAATCTTTACCATATCATAAGTTTACCGGTCCATGTAAGTAAAAACGATTTCGTTTTTATCCAATCCACACAAGAATTCCTAGCAGTAGAAAAAAGTAAACAATATTACATATTTTTTACGCAAAATCAAATTAATAAATGCAAGACAACTAAACAAAAATTAATTTGTGAATCAAATATGCCACTATCTAATAATATTAAATCAAATTGTGAATTCCAATTATTTACAAAAGAAAACAATATGCCAGAAAATTGCGAAATAAAAACTGTTCCAATTTTTAATGACATATGGCACCAATTAGGAAATAGTAATCGTTGGATATACGCGACTCACGAACCTACCGAGCTAATCATAAGTTGTCAGGACGAAGTAGAAAATATAGAAATAAACAAAGCAGGAATATTAAGTTTAGAACCAAATTGTAAAGCCTTCACAAAAAAAACTGTTATATTAGCAAAATATACGGGGAAAAGCAATATTTCTAAAGACTATGTGCCACAATTTCAGTTATCAAAATTAACCGAAAACATTAACGATAAAATAAAAAAAATAAAAAAAGACGATGACATTCAAATTAGACTTAACACAGCGGTGAAGTTTAATGATTTAAAACTATATGCAAAATCAATGTCAGCGTTAGATGAACAAATAACAAAGGAACTAAGCTCAAAATCAAATGATAAAATAAAAATGATACATTCTGTAGGATTATCGACTGTGTCGTTAATATTAATAGGAGTAATCATATTCAAAATAATTAAATTACGAAGAAACAAAAATAAAATTAAACCAACCAACACCGTGAAAGTGGTATACGACGCTGAGAGCAACCAACTTCGAGTTCAAGATAACACAGGAACAACACAATAATTAAAATTGTTTCAAAACAAAAAAAAAAATGTAAAAATAGGATTAAGTAGAATAAATTAACAATTATTTTATAAGAGGGATTAGAATATATAAATTAACAATTATTTTATAAGAGGGATTAGAATATATAAATTAACAATTATTTTATAAGAGGGATTAGAATATAATAATAAAATAAATAATAATAAAAAAAAAAAAAAAAAAAATGTAAAATAGAATTAAGTGACGCAACTAACCATTATGCTTAGAATAATAAAAAAAAAAAAAAAAAAAACTTTGTAATAGATATATATAATTATATACATGTAATTTAATTAGAATAACTAATTATTCATTTTAAGGAACACATATATAAGAAAAATGTAAGAATGTAAGATAAATAAAAAAAAAAAATGTTTTAAATTAACTGTCAGTAGTAAATACAATTAAAACAATCAACTAGAATTAAATTAAAATATCTATACATACCAATAAAATAGAATATTATAATAATTACCATACAATCCATGATTAATATTAAAGCACTTCTGTTATTGTACTTAAACAAAAAAAAATAAAAAAAAAAAACACACCCGACCATTCTTACAGATGGACAAAAAGGAAACCATTACCAAACTTGCAAAGAAGATCAAGAATGTCCAGTTCAATATAAACCGACTACAACAAGGAAAAGAAGTATACAACAGAAACAAGATCAGGAGAGCCCGGAAAAATAAGACCAAAAAATCTACAGAACAACCAGAAATAAAAAGGAATATTAACAAAACTATACAAACAATTTCTATGGAAGAAGAGATACAACAAAAATTCATAAACCTTGTACATTTTATAACAAAAGAATTTAAACAGAAACAATAAAAATATAAATACAAATAATACATATCATAAAAATTAGAAAATAATACAAACAACGACCAAAAGTTCAAAAAATATGAGGGCATATTTTCTTATAAGTTACGGGACTGTTGTAATATTGTATATTATTTCATACACGGAGCGGGAGTCGAAAAATACCGATTCAACAAAAATTAATAATTAAATTGTCGACGGCGATGACGAAAACGGAGCGATCGGGCAGTCGTGGTGTGTTACGGCTGACAACAGTTTTATTTGAATACTTTTAATCATTTCGTTGTGTTATTATATGTCTATTTTATTTCAATTAATATAGTTTTGTTTTTATTCTCATATCGAGGTAAGCACCAAAGCGTTTGTGGCGAGGAAGCACGTTGGTAGAAAATAGTAAGACACTATAATACTTTATTTCTCTTCCAGTACTCGTTATCGTGGTCAGTTGAGAAATAGTACGATTTTGTCCAGGTTAAAGAGATCTCACTCTCAAACATCCAGTACTCGTTATCGTGGTCAGTTGTTTGAGAGTAAAGCAACCTTAGAGTAATAACGTATAAACCCTGCGAGGTCTTATTAAATTGTCTTTTGCGCAGTACTCGTTATCGTGGTCACCAAAAGATTGTTGAGTAAGTGCTTACCGCAGGTGTCGATATTACTTGTCTGACGGTTTGGGAATCGGATACCGATATACCTATTCCATACGTTAAACCATCGCGTGACGTATACGACACTTTGAATGCAGAACGCTGGGCGAATACAGCGATTTGTATCTCAAAATTGACGTTTTGTTGCTCGCGGATGTTTTTGAAAATTTCCGCGATCTATGCATGAAAACGTACAATTTAGATCCGGCATTTTATTATACGGCCCCAGGATTCAGTTTCGATTCGATGTTGAAATATACATCGGTGAAATTGGAACTGTTGACCGATTATGACATGCTACTATGTATAGAAAAAGGTTTGTAACTGATGAAAAATTAATTTTTAAATGTTATAGAAATAATTATATTACAGGTATACGCGGTGGATTGGTGCAGGCTAGCATGCGGTATGCTAAGGCTAATAACCATAAGGTGTCTGATTATGACGAAACTAAACCGAAATCATGGCTTGTCTATCAAGACTGTAATAACCTTTATGGCTGGGCTATGGCAGAATGTATGCCCTCTGGAGGTTTTAAGTGGGTTGAAGCCAAGCTCGATGGTCTTAACGACTTGGACGACAACTCGCCGATCGGACGGATGTATGAGGTTGATGTAACGTATCCGACAGAACTGCATGACCAGCATAATGATCTACCATTTCTGCCTCAAAACGGAATACCCGATGGCTCGAAAGTAAAAAAACTGATGGCGACCTTCGAGTCAAAAAAAAATTATGTCGTACATTACCGTAATCTCCAGCAAGCCATTAAAAACGGGTTGATAGTTGAAAAAGTAAATTTATTTAAAATAAAATGTAAATTTATTTATTTATTTTTGACATGATTAATTTTATTCTAGGTGCATAGGGTCCTACAATTCAACCAATCGCCCTGGCTTGCCGAATTTATAAATTTAAACACCGAAATGAGAAAAAAAGCTTTGAACGATTTTGAGAAAGACTTCTTCAAGCTTATGAATAATAGTATTTTTGGTATATTTTATAATTTTTGTGTTTATTCAATTTTATACTAATCCTTTTTAAAATCGATAGGTAAGACTATGGAACAAGTTAGACGAAGGATACTAATGGAGCTTGTTTCAAACGAAGATAGAGTGCAGAAACTTATCAACTTGACCACATTTAAATATGCGACACCATACAACGAAAATCTGAGTGCTGTAACAATGGAGAAAAAAATTATAAAATTCGACAAACCTATTTATATTGGTATGTATCATAGCATGTATATTACATTCTTATAGATATTTAATAATTCTTCCCACAGGCTTAGCAGTGTTGGATATATCAAAGACAAAAATGTACGACTATCACTACAACGTGATGAAGAGGCATTATGGTGATCAAATCGAGCTGATGTACACTGACACCGGTAAATTAATAAATTAATATATATTTGTTTCATACATAATTAAATAATTGTTATTATAGATTCACTGGTATATAATATCCACACTGATGACTTTTACGAAGATCTTGCAAGGAACGCCAATCTACTCGACCGTATGGATACTTCTAATTTACCACGAAACCATCCGTGTTATATTGCTGAGAGGAAAAAGATCCCGGGTCTATTTTCAGATGAGACTGACGGCCATATTATGACGGAGTTTTGCGCGCTCCGTGCTAAATCCTACGCTTATAAAATCCAAGGATTAGATGATATGAATGTGAAGGAGCAGATCCGTGCAAAAGGCGTGAGGGGTCATGTGGTTAAGAACCATATGACATTTGAGGGTCATCGGGCATGTTTGTTTGAAGGTATGGAGCCAGGTGTCAATAATAGACAGCTGAATATGTGTATACGTTCATTCAAACATCAATTGACGACTGTCCAGACCAATAAAATAATATACAACAATTATGATGATAAGAGGGTGATACTAGAAGATAAAATCCATACCCTAGCTCACGGTCATTTTAGAATAGAGTAAGTTTTTTAAATTGTTTTTAAATTATCAAAATTATATTATTTATAAATTTTACAGGGACGCAGAGTTGGCTGAAATTATGGTCGAAAACGAATTTTAGGCCTTGTGTAAAATTTTTAAAATACTCTGTACATAAATAGTGTAAAATGAAAACAATTTCATGACATATAATTGTATATATTTTAATTTGTAAATACTTTGACATAAATAGTTTAAATTTTATACCAGATATTTGTATATACTTTGTATTAAAATGTTTACCTTGTAAATGTTAGCATGTATAAAGAAAACTCTTTGTTAAAATATAATATAATAAAATAAATAGTGTAAAATGAAAACAATTTCATGACATATAATTGTATATATTTTAATTTGTAAATACTTTGACATAAATAGTTTAAATTTTATACCAGATATTTGTATATACTTTGTATTAAAATGTTTACCTTGTAAATGTTAGCATGTATAAAGAAAACTCTTTGTTAAAATATAATATAATATTTATTAAATGCAAATACATTTTAAGAATTATTGATAAACCATTTTCTTATAGCAAAAACTTTATAAAATGTACATTGTTTAGGATTAAATTCCATATGAAAAATACAGCAGGGAAGAGTTTCGTCATCGCATATTTGATCCAAACGAGGGCAACCCAAGTCTTCAATGTTGATGAGTGCGACGTGTGGTATATACTCCATAAGAACTTGTTTTTTCTGTTCACCTTTGACGTAAATGCATCTGAATTTTAATGAATTCAATATTCTACCAAGTTCTTCATACTCGATATCACCAAATTCTATAGCTAGTTGATGATAATTGCGTTCCAGCCACTTGTTGGTTTTACGACTTTTGTTATCCTCCATGGATTTTGAATGTTTAAAAATCCAGTGCTGGGTCGACCATGTTTCTGTGTCTACTATAGACATTTCTTTAATCATGTATTTATTGTTGACACCAAGTACACATTGCATGTCCAAGATGGCTGAAGACATTATGGCTTGTCTTTATAATAAGTTTCAATAGTATTAAGACGACTCAGAATAGCTGGTATTATGATTTTCAGCGCTTCTGTACTTTCTTTGATTAATTTTAATGATACTTCGCCTCTTGTCATATGCTCAGCTATCTGTACACACGTTAATTGTATCGCTTCTACTTGTTCTTCCTGAATTTGTACGGATTTATGATTTTCTTCAAGTAAATGTTCGATTTTATCTAATTTAGACGAAAACGATTTGATCGACTGTTCGAGATTTGAAATAATTTTATTTGTTTCACCAGACTGAGAACAACCAAACACATTCATGTCTGTAGCTCGACTGAAGTTATTTTCTAATGTCGCTTGTATTTATCCAACTATTGTGTGTATTATCGAACCCGAGCCATTTCACAAAAATTTGCTTCCCCTTCTTACGTATAATTTTTTCGACTAAATAGTCATTTGGATAGTTTGTTTTCAATATTTCTTCTGAATAAAAGCAACCAGCAATCAGTTTTCCAGTATAATCTTGTAGCTGATAAGTAGTAGGTAAAGTTTCGTTGATTTTAACAATTTTAAATATTTCCGTAGACCAGCTCGGCAAATAACCTTTTGTAAACACACCTTTATATGTGCTTATACGGACGTTATCGCCTATGTTAAATTTATTTTTTCGTTTAATTATTTTACGTTGCATTATTTCTACTGACGTAGGATTAGTATCAGCTTGCACTGGTGTCATTCCTATTGTCCTATGTTTTGAATTATTATATTCGTTAATCAATGAAGGTAAAATAGAAACCCATTCGTGAGAGCCACGTGCCGTAAACTCTCTAAACATTTTTTCTTTCAATGTGCGGTTGAATCGTTCTACAATACACGCTTTCATAGTACTGTAAGTCGAATATTTATGTATGTTGTGCTTTTCCATCAACGCATCAAATGTAGAATTGTAAAATTCTTTACCATTGTCGAGCTGTAATAGTTTTGGCGAGCGTTTAAGCAGTATTTTAGACATTGCAGTGGAAACCTCTTTAGCGGTTTTTGATTTTAATGGTATGGCCCACGCAAATTTCGTAAAACAGTCTATAACACATAGAATATACTTGTGCCCCTTGTTTTGCTTTGAATATGGTATCATTTCGACCAAGTCGGCCTGCCATAGGTCGTTTTTACCATAAACATTTATTCTTCGTCTAATATAATTTTTTCTAGCCGGTTTGTGTAATTCGATGGCTATATCTCGTTTAGACATTTGGTATACGTTTTATTAAGCCTGCTTCACGTAATTCTTCAAAAATTGAAAGTATTTCGTTTGAAACACCTGTATTACCAGCAGCTTTAGAAGCTAAAAGTAATCGCAAACGAACGACTAATTCGTTGGGGTCGTTCCAGTACACTAAATTATGTTTTTGTAGTTTCACAGATAGTCCACTCCCAGATGGAAACAGATTTTGAATTATATCTGCGTATTTATTCCCACCTTTTTTAATTTTTCTCCCGTCTGCTGTGAGATGTGCTGATGTTTGAATCAATATAGATTTATAAGTTTTTAAATCGTTGTTAGTGTATAATTTCGGAGATTTCGAAAATATTAAATTTCCTAGTCCTGGTGTTATCGGATAAGACGAGTCTTCAATAGTCAATGTATTATCGACAAGCTTAATTTCTTTTTTTCCCAAATACATGTTACCGTTTGTTTGTGTTTTAGGCCCGTATGTTTTGTCTATATCATAAGATTTAAACCAGTCGGTGATTTCAAAATCTTGATAACCATCTGCATCCTGAGTAGGTGAGACTTGAGTAGGTGAAATTTGTAAAGGCTTATAATTTTTTAGATCGTTCAATGGTTCGATAATCGGGCTTAATGTATCTGATACTAGTGAATGAATATCGGCTTTTCCGTGTTTTAATGCTGAATATTTTCGTTTAATGTTTTCTTTGGCTTTAACCAGTTCTCCGAGTACTTTACCGTTAGCGTCCATGTTTGCGAATGATGAATTTTCATAAAAACGCCATATTATATAATGACAAATGTATCGAATCCATAACGATATCGTCCGTTATCGCGTTCACAGTCTTTGCTTATGACGATAAACTCGAATCTCCCCTTACGCCAACACGAAGTGCAAAAATCTTTAAATTCCGAATACGACATATCACCAGAGCAATGCTCATTGTAAACATGCTTTAAGTTGGTCTCATCTTGTTTAAATAATACGATGAAATTGGCGTTATCACGCAAAAGTTGTTTTGGGACTTTTGAATAACTCTGAGCCAGATAGAAAACATCAACTAAATTATGTCGACCTCTGGAGAAGTAAGTTCTCGCAATCTTTTGGTTTTCAGTAATAATATCATCGAAAATAAATACAGAGTTTGACAAAGCTTTCTCAGGTTCAATAACTTGTTCGTTTTCATAGAACGTAAATAATTTTATACCATCAATATCTGATAATATATCTCCAAGCATTTTGTATTTAGGCTGATCCAATGTTTTAGAGTATATGTAAACATTATGAAATCTTATTCCGTTTATATTTGTTAATAAAGTAAAGATTAAATTCGTTTTTCCACAGCCGGAAGGTCCTACGACGAGTGCACGAATTGTATTAGGTAGAAGCGAACCATGTCTATGCTGTTGACCAGATGTAGGTGGGTCCACGTTTTCAACTGTTAGTTTTATATCTTGTTTGACGAATTTCATTATAAATATCTCTGTACCTACAAGAATCCGATCAGTACACAATGTCTCTCGCTCGAAGAAGCAACAAGAATAAAGGCGGTGGGCTTATCAACACGCTTATAAACAAATTACCAATCGAGCTTCACGTGCCTGGTAAGTTTATTAAATCCGATATTATAATAATAATAATAATAATATTTCTTTGTAGGTTATCAATACTGCGGGCCTGGTACAAAATTAGGAAAACGATTAGCTCGCGGTGATAAAGGTATAAACCCACTGGACTCTGCTTGTAGAGAGCACGACATTGCGTACGATCAGAGTAACTCTATCGCAGATCGTAACAAAGCCGATTATATATTAGAGCAGCGAGCCTGGGATAGGTTCAAGTCAAAAGATTCGAGTTTAAAAGAAAAAGCTGTGGCTTGGGGTGTGACTACTGCCATGAAAGCAAAACGTAAAGTAGGCGGCGGCTGTGGTTTTAAAGCAGCACTTAAAGCCACTAAAAATGTTGTAAAGAAAAATGTTAGCGAAAAAAAAAACTTGTTGAAATTGACTAAAAAATGTGTGGCCGTCGCGCGAAAAACATTCAAAACTAAGAAGACAAAAGTTCCACGAACAATAAATATTCCGAAAAAAGGTGGTGTGCTACCACTCATACCGATTTTCGCTGGGTTGTCAGCTCTGGGAGCCCTGACTGGTGGTGTGGCCAACGTTGTGAAGGTTCCTAATGAATTTAATAGAAACAAACCATCGCATTTGGGCAAAGGGCTTTATCTCACACCGTATAAAGGCAACTCGTATAAAATAGAAACACCACATAAAAGTGGTGGGGGTGTAAAAGCGAAAAAAAACTAATATCTACGTTACCCAGTAGAGCGTTGTACGATTACGAACTTTTAAAATTCGCTCGTGATATACCTCATTTCATCGGTGTGTTTACCAGAGATAGGTTGCCAGTTCGTCCTAAGCACTTGGAATCTGGGATTATCAACTTGGATACGGCGAATAGTACAGGAACTCATTGGGTAGCGTATAAAAAAATCGGTAAAAAAGTAGAATATTACGACAGTTTTGGAAATTTACCACCACCGCTCGAGGTGCAAAAATATTTTCACGGATGCGCTATTAATTATAATTATAACAGAGAACAAAAATATAATACTATAAACTGTGGACACTTGTGTTTAAAATTTTTATCATGTACACGATAACGTTAAACGGAAACTCTAGTGAA
Organism: Schizaphis graminum; assembly: GCA_020882235.1. NCBI lineage: Eukaryota > Metazoa > Arthropoda > Insecta > Hemiptera > Aphididae > Schizaphis > Schizaphis graminum. The sequence goes on along the minus strand of CM037035.1, from coordinate 33,892,203 downwards.
TTGTCATGCGATATTTTTCCACCTATAGAAGTAGATAATACAGCGCGGATTTGTCTTTTGAGTTTACAGACGAATAATTCAATTCCAAACATAGAACCTGGTTGTAACGCAATAGGTTTTCGTAATTTAATCGGTCAAAATGAAAACGTAATTATACCTACTGGTTCGTACGAGTTGGAGGATTTAGAATCTGTTATAAACAAATTCATGCCCGACTATGTTACCCACTTTAAATTAAAAGCAAACAGTAATACATTAAAGTGTATGATATCCTGTAGCCACGAGATTGACTTTTCAGTCGAAAACAGCGTTGCTAAATTGTTGGGTTTTAGAAACGTCGTATACACTACTGGTGATACTCACGAATCTGAAAATACAGTCAATATAATGAAAGTAAACTGTATAAAAGTAGAGTGCAACTTGATTGTTGGTTCATTTTGTGACGGAGCGCCGAGTCAGACCATACATGAGCTTTACCCGACTGTGCCTGCAGGATATAAGATCGTTGAGGTACCTAGACACCCAGTGTTTTACAGACTCAACACGACTTCAATAAGTAAAGTAAATATCGTACTAAAAGATCAAAACGATTTTCTAATAAATCTACGGGGAGAACCGATTACAATTCGTTTACAAATAACGCGGTGATATGGCGCTCAAATTTAATATAAATACTGCTACCATCAAAAAACCCGTTAGTGTAGTACCGACAGTGAAGAAGTCTACATCTAAACCGTCACTGAAAAAGTCTACGTCCAAATCGAAAAAAAACAAAACCAAGCTCACGAAAAATAATTTAAATTTTCTTCGTTCGTTACAATGATGGATGACTCATATTTAGATGTGACTGCCGGCTATGTCGATGATTGTAAAATAACACAAAAGCAATATCATTCGTTTACACCGTATTCAAACACGGCTTTTTCATATAACGATGAAATTAGAATAAATATCCAGAATATGGATTCTTACACTTTGCCGTGTGACAGTTTTATTTACATTGAAGGAAAGGTACAAAAACCTACCGATGCTGCTGGAGACGTACGTTTTTCAAATAATGGATTGGCATTTTTATTCTCTGAGATGCGATATGAAATAAATGGAATAGAGATACAAAAATTAAAATCACCCGGAGTGTCGTCTTGCTTGAAAGCGTTCTGCTCCTATACTCCAAATGAAATGAATACATTAGACAACTGTGCTTGGGACTCGGCAATGGACGGTGAAGATAATAAAAATTTTATGACCGACAATGTGTTTACCGGATGCATTCCTCTAAAACATTTATTCGGCTTTTGTGAAGATTATAAAAAAATTTTACTCAATTGCAATCAACAACTAATTTTAAATCGTTCGTCTACTGATTTGGATGCAATACGTGTTGTGGGTGCTGGAGCCACCGAACACGTTGAGAAAAATAAAAAAATTACGATTGAACTAACTAAGGTGGCGTGGAAGATGCCTATTATCAAAGTCACTGATAAAGAAAAATTAAAACTGTTGAAAGTATTGGATTCGCGCAAAACGTTATAATGTGCGTTCAGAACCTGGGATCTGTGTGAATATCCGGTACTCCCTCGAAATACTACACATTCATGGACGATAAAATCTAGCAGCTTGCTTGAAAAACCTAGATTTATTTTGTTTGGATTACAAACCGATCGAAAAAAAATATAGAAAACGACGCTGGACGGTTCGATCACTGTCAATTAAAAAATCTTAAGGTACACTTAAATTCTGAAGTGTTTCCATATGAAGACTTTCGAGCCGATTTTGTAAAAAATACTACCAGTTTATTGTATAAAGCTTATACAGACTTTCAAAAATCATATTACGAACGAGATTATTGTGAGCCATTATTATCAAAACATGTTTTTCAAACCTATACTCCAATCATCGTCGTCGATTTATCACATCAGAATGATAACGTTAAATCGTCGACCATAGATTTACGAATAGAATTTGAAACGGATACAGTTATTCCGGACAAGACTGCAGCTTATTGTTTAATACTACATGACCAGATTATAACTTATAATCCGTTTAGCGGAGATGTTAGAAAATTGTAAAATATTTTTTCATTATTTTTTTTTCTTCTTATTTTGTCACCTTATATAAATAAAAAACTATTTTCAATTTATCTATGATGGAAAATTGTAAGATATTTTTATATATTTTTTTTTTCTTATTTGTAACCTTATAATTAATAAATAAATAAAAATTTTTTTTTCTTAGTATCACGCTTGTTTTTATTTTACATAAACCATTATATTATAAAATATAAATTAAAGAGTGTTTTACATTTATCTGAGTAAAATTTTTACATAAATCGTTATATTATACAAAATTAATTTGAGAGTTTGCGTTTTACATTTCTCTGAGTATAAATTTCTGTGGTATCGCCCTTATAGTCAAACAAAGATGGCGGAGATGATGGTTGTTTTTTGAAACGCATTGGGCCGTCGTTCTCATCAACTGCAAGACTCGTTGACGAAGGCTCGATATATCGGGGTCCTGTATACCGTTGATGGTACTGCGCACAATTGTCTGAATTAAATCCGTGATATGTGGGTTCACCGTTCTCATCGATAGGCTAAACAAAATAATACTTTATTAATATATATCATCGAAATAAAATAATACTTTATTAATATATATCGAAATAATAATTACCTTCGGCTTGTATTCCCGATTTTGTGCACAATATGTTGCCTGCGTAGGATTTATCTGCGAACATTCACCATCGAAAAAAGACGGTGAGAATAATTGTCGTGGCGTTATATCCCATGGTTTGGTCGGCGGCAGCTGCGCATCGGTGTCATCGGTATATTGAGGGGACGGTGATGAATATTTTTTCGGAGCCATAATTATGTGATTGGACATGGACGGTGAATACGATGACGATGTCATCGGCGACATTGGCGAAATGGGGTCAACGATTAACTAAAAATAATAAAAATTAAATAACTATTTAATAGAGTTAGTATTAAGATTATATTTACCTCTGGTGACATTCCTCCGCTCCATCGTTGAGACCATTCTTCAGCTAATTTTCGTGCTGCACGCATTTTCAGCTGACTAACAAAGTTTAAGTCGATATCCGTGATGATTTGATCGGTCTTAAGGATTTTAATAAAAATTATCATTTCTTCAACTGTTTTCGGTGGTGATTGCACATTGGTAAATTCCCGGTCTATATAATTTCCAATAATTTCAAATTGCCTTAATACAACTGGACGTATGATGGCTGACTTTCGTGCGAACGTTTCGAAAATACTCTCCTCCATATATTGTAATTTCATCAAGTTTTTTCGATCGAGCAATACACGACATCCTTCCTTTTTCTTCGACTCTACGACTAGCACATTTTCTCCTCGATACACCATGTTCGATACGACAGTAAATTCATCCTCCAAAAAAATCTGTTTTCTACTTTTTTGTGGGACATCTAATATGAATGACAGTATATTCCCCATCAGCGAGAATGTTCGTCTTAAAAAACCCTCGTATATGCTTACATAGCGTGACGGTGTTATTATATGAATAACAATATTGAAATTGTCTTCCGGATCAAATCCAACATTTAAAAACTTACGATCAGCGAAGTCGAGTATGAAATTATCACAGTCGATGAGCTCTGCAGGCGGTGTTGGTGATTCATATGTGAAATTCTTCTTGTACACTTTAGCCATGTTTCCAATTGAACCAGCCATGATAAAAATTATTTTTGAAAATAAAAACACACACTTTAAAAAACACTAAAATTTATAAAGACGGAGCGAACGAAAACTACGTGTACACCAGTTTAGGGCAGCAGACGGACTAAACAGACACCGACTCTTTAAGTCAGGAGTCTCTATAATAGGTGGGGGGCATTTTTCAATATTAATGGATTTTGCTGGAATGTGAGAGGTGGTTTAAGGATATACATTATGAGTCGGCGCCATCTTGGCGACACGTGTGAATTTCTATATAGTCATTTAGTTTATTAAATAAGGTGTATCTTATTGTCAACCCGACGCCAAACGTAGGGGGTGGCGACGGTAGAGTTTTTGCAAGGTATTGTGTGATTATCGATGAATTGAATATGGATCTGTGATGGTTTAAGGATATACATTATGAGTCGGCGCCATCCTGACGACATGAGAGAATATGGCATTTTAGACACAAAAGTATATCAGTTATTAATGTGTGTGTTATTCACTAATAGGCATTTTAATATTATTAGTGGGTGGCCGGTCGGGGACAATAAGCAGATCGTATCTATGTATCAAGGCTTAATGTACATTTTTGTATATTATTTCCCCAAGTATATAAGAGGGAACTATACGTTGTGAGAATATTCATATGATTATGTATATTATTTAGCGTGTACTTAAATATATATATATATACAATGTTACCCTCACGATTCGATTCTAACCCATAATATTATATTTTTAAATATATGATGACTGATAAAAATAATGTGTGATAACTGATAAAAATAAATTATTGATAATACATGATAACATGTGATAACTGAAAACGTATGTCGCGCACGTACGCGATTAAAAATAATGTGTGATAACTGATAAAAATAAATTATTGATAATACATGATAACATGTGATAACTGAGAACGTATGTCGCGCACGTACGCGATCGTTTGGCGGCGGCGGCGGCTGTTGGCGAGGGTGAGGGTGAGGGGGGTACGTCACGTATGTAGCGGCAGCGGCGGGCGGCTGTGGGTGAGGGTGAGGGTGAGGGTGAGGGTGAGGGTGAGAATGGTGAGGGTGAGGTTTTTGAATCGGCTATTTAATCCTACTTTTTTTGATTATTTATAAATACTTTTCATATGATTTAAAGAGGGGTATAGGGGGTGTGCCCACGGCTTATTAACATTTAACAAGTGATAGGGACGCTCTTTTTTTAAAAGTCAACAAAGTCCCCCTATTTCAGCGCTTCTCAAACTGTGCTCCGCGGAGCCCTAGGGCTCCGCGAGAGTAGTCTAGAGGCCCTGTAGCTCTATGGGCATATCTGTATTAATTAAATTCAATTTATTTAATTATTATTATATTTCTTTTATACCATATTCAATATTATTTGGATCGTACCGATATGTATTGTTTTAAACGTTTAAAACTTTGAACTATTTATAAATCCACATATTTTGTGTCGTAGTCGAAATTAGATTAGATAACAGTCGGATTTTTCGTTCATTTAACATATTGTACGATAATTTAGTTTACTTATCTACAGATTACAATAGTACAATCTACATTATTAAAATACTGGTCAATAAAAAAAACCAACATCATAGATCAAAATAATATCATAAACATTATAATTTATAAATTACTAAAATATTATGTTCCTTTTTTTTTTATGATATTAATTAAATAATTTGTAAATATACGTATTTATATTCTACAGAAAAAAAATAATAAGAAGCAAATCATTTATAATTGACATAATTTTTTTATGAATTATTGTTGTTATAAATAGACATTTCTAATTTTTGGGGCTCCGCGAACAAAAAAGTTTGATAACCGCTGCCCTACTTTAATTTTGCAAAATTGAGCACTGAATGTACCTACCAATAAATTACTACATTAAAATACAAATCGAAGTACCCTGAAGTAGTGAAAAGTGAATCTAATTTTTAATGAACAATCTTTTTTTGTTCAATATAACCGACATACTTTCCTGTACAATATTAAATCAACGAACTACGATTTTAATAATTTCATTATATTAATTATTAATAATAGATCTATTGTACCTATATTTATAAATATGTGTATAGGTATAAACCTGTATAAAATAATATGGTTTAATATTATTATAGGTATAGCCGATATAGAAAAATTAAAAAAGATTACAAATTAAAAATCTAAGTTTCTTGATTTTTTTACTAACTTATCAATTACATATTCATTTTTTCACCCATACCATTTGTTAATTCATCCTATGTACCCATAAAAACGAAAGATTAGTAAATCTACACTGCAATACTGCACATACGATTTAAGATCGTTATTTTAGATAATTAGGTATTTTAAATCGTGATCAATGACCATACATGATACATGGTGAGTAACCAAATCGTATTAATATTAATGCGGCGTATTGACAAAAGACAATTTACAATTATTACAATTATAATATAATTATAAAATATACAAAGTATATAAAGTATATAAATATACAATTATAATTACAATTATACAATTTTCAATTATAAGCTTCAAACTAAAATAAAATAATAATGATTATCAAAATAAGCCTATTATGTTTATCTTATATTATAATTATAAAATGGTTATAAATGCAAGTTTTTATTAATAAAACATAAAGAAAATACACATAGCTTTGTACAGCGGTACTTCTATTTATAACTTTTAATAAACAATGTAATATGGATAATAATTCCATTTAAATTATGGTCCCCGGGTGGTGGCTGATGCGGTCGGTTTGTTGTATAGTGTAATGGTTCATTATATATTTGTGTAGCTGTGTTAAATCATATTAGTGTGAGTGAGCACATTATATCTCACTGATATACATTCAAAAATAACAATTAATAATTATTTTTATGCGCGTACAGAATTTTCGATTGCTGACTGGCGACTGCTCACTGCTGCTCGAGTACAAACGCTAAAGATTGCAAACTGTAGTCCTTAATCCTTATTAAGACTTATAATAGTGCGTCATTCCTCATATTTGGCATTTGATATATTTACGTTTATTATTTTTGTTTTAAAATAAAATTTTTAAATAATGAGTTCTAAAAAGCCAAAAGGTGGCGCTGCCAAAGAAAACGAAAAAAAAATTAAATTAAAAATTGCAGTTCAATCATGTCAAAACATATTAAATGTATTTAAGAAAACGAATGAGTGTTGAAAAACAATAAATTACTCGATGATATTAAAATTTAAAGTATTATGTATTACCTAAAGACTAAAAACTAGTAAAACAAATGTCAAAAATGTTTTCATTATAAAAATAATAGCATTTGATTTTTATTAAATACAATTTAACACGAATCATGATGTTGTTTCTAAACTTTATAGTTATTAATTTATTATAATGCATAGTATGAATTTTGATTACATAAACAAATTAATTTGAGCATAATATTGACTAATGAATGACTATTTCGAAAAATGAAAATTCTCGTTTACGAACTGTTTTCCGGGAAACCCGTGAGAGATACGACGAAAGTCGTAAAACATAAAATTGATCCCCATAACTAACTACGTAAGTTGTATGCATTCGATTTTTCGAAAAACCGTTACTTCAAATGTTGGGTTTTATATTTTATTCAACTTTTTTCACACACTGATACATATTGTAATATTAATTTATTAATGCAGGAATACTTGTATAGATAACATTTACAATGAAAATTTCTTTAAATAAACGATAATAAAAATTTAAAAGATGTCGAATATTTTTTAAAAACAAAAAGAAAATTAGATTTTGCTTTATAATTATTGTTGGTTTATTATTATTCAATAGTCTTTTAATAGTTTTTACTAATTGTTCTTAAATAAAGAGTTATTTTCAATGCACCTACCTAATTTTTTGTAGGTAGGTACCTATTAATTTTTAGTTTTATTTTTTTTTTTTTTAGTCGTAAGTTGATTCCTTTAAAATTTAAAGAAATATTTATAGTAATAGCATTTTGATTACGTATATAATAAAATTAAAATAATAATTATATATTATATTGTATATATAATCAATGGTAATAATTATAATATAATAATAGAATTATCGTACAATATATAATGATTAATGGCCGAATGCCTCTCTCTCTAATAATCACTTTGGATCCGCACCTGATATTCACAATATGAATTAATAATTAAAAATATTTTTAATTAATTGTCGTAGGTAGTTTTATTTATTACGATAAAATATGAACTAAGTACAATCGATGATTTCTGATTCCACCAAAAGCCACATTTACAAAAAAACAATCACAAATGTTATTTTTGATAATAAGATTTTGAAGTCTTTGAAGTTTTTTTAACCAAAACTTCCGCAGACAATTTGACAGCATTTCTTTTAAGTACCATTATAAATTATAATACAACACTCTCCTACCTAAGTAACCTACCAACCATCGTACCATACTACTATTAAGCATGTAAAAAGCCAAAAACACATTTTGAAGAAAAAAAATTCACAAAAATTACATTTGAGTTAAACTGCATTCGTTCCAATACTTCATATTATTTTCATCCATTAATTATCTACTTATCTGTTAAACCTCCAATAAACACATATAAGTAGTATAAGTGTAAGTAAAACAAAATTGAATTCTATTTATTTTTTTATAATAAATACAGTGTTTAATTGTTTCATTTTCATTGTAAAAGAAAATTATTGTACAATTTGTACATAATATTATCTAAACTCAAGTACCAATATTAGAGTGAATTTACATAACATTATCAAAATTTTAGGTAAAAACATTATCTTTGTTCTCGCATTAGTTTTTAATGATAATTAACTGAAAAATTTAAATATCGTAACTAAACGCGTGAGGCGTGAAAACGACATCGACAATTAGTTATTATGAATATTGAATATTATAAAGGTCATTGGACATTGGTCAATATAATATACGAAAATGTGCGTGTAATATAATTATACATAACGGAACGGAGGACGCGACAATAATTTTATTATTATCGATAACGTTGTTAGCTGGGAGTGAGTGGAGTGGTAGCTGAATCGTCGACTACTGCGGTCGGTAACAACTGGGTTTTTGTAGTCTAAAAATATTTTCAATATTTTCATACACTTGCGTCTTACGAGTGCCGGAGTGCGACACCGCTGGCATATTATACTACTACACCACTCTGCCCGCCAAGACAACAATATCGCGACAAAACAAAATTATTTGTCCGTATTCTACATTTCTACGCGAGCATGATGTAATAATATTATTTTTGTTTTCAAACAACATTTGTCCGGCGAGTACGGCCAATGCGATATCGGATATTCCAGTTTGAACACGTTACGGTTTTATATAACTTACTATACTATACAAATATGACATTAAAATAAAAAATATTTAAAAGTATCCCAATATAGTCTAGAGGCTACGAAAATTGTGATTTGTATAAATAATGTAAGGTAATCGTAATTATTGTAGGTATAAGCAGTTGCGCAACTAGCACTAAATCTTAGGGAGGGCTACACCTCCACCTCAATATTAACCAAAGGTAACATGTGGGGGGGCTTATATCTTAAGATTTAAATACCACTGTTGGCTCGCTCTCAGCTTTAATAAATAATATATTAATAAGCCTTGGCGGCCGGGAGGATAGGCAACACAAGCTACGCTATCGTCCCTAGTATATAATAATAATAAATTTTAGACAATTGTTTTAGGTAATAACAGTTTAAAAATATATTAAAAACCAATCACATAATACAAATATATATAAAGATTGACCACTTGGTCCAACAATAGCATAGGTATAATATAACAGTATTTAGATGATAATAGTATAGAAAATAATACAATAGTCAAAGACCCGTCGGTCTATACTCAAATATAGGTGGTGCACCACATACCTTTTTTGGGGTTATGACGTCTTGAGGTGCCGGGATCCGTATAATAATCAAATTAATACAATAAAAAGTACAGGTTTGATCCCGCACACACTCAAGAGCGCCGCTAACCTCAACACGACGAACAATTCACAATACAAGGCTGCTACAGCGAATACACACACGACAAACCACGAGATTCACAATCTTCTGCTGGCAATAGATGACCGCCCTAAACTAGGGGAAAAACAATTAAATAGGTGGGCAATAAAATGCGCTAACGATATTTACCAGACAGAAGAAATCACAATTCACAATAAACACACAGGAAAACGTGGTTTGACAGCTGCAGCAGGCACAGAAAACACATACGTGCTTTCACAACGACAAACAGAAGAAGAGAGCGTAAAAGGGCCGACGACCGTTACCAAGAAAGCTCCGGCCGCCGGTTACATAACTAAGTCTTTCAGTGCCACCACAATAAAATACAAACATTAGAAACAATTAGAAGAACTTTTGTGACACTGAAAGCATGACTTGACTTAATTCACAAAAGTATAATTCAATATACAGTTAACACTTATCACAGAAAATTAACGATCTCACACACGCACTGGGCGGTCAGCCCACGACAGCGGTAGCTATCGTCGACCGCACGGCAATACGCGTGATAAGAATCGCTACAAACAACATTGATAACACAACACAAAAATGCCATATTGGCATGAACATTCTCCCCGCCTTGAAAGTAATCAGGGCTTTCAACAAACATATTACATTAAATACACATTAAAATAGCAACTAAGGCAAATATTAATAAAAGTTATACAAAGTATATAAAGCTAATCAGTCTCAAAGATACATGAGATACAATAATTGACAGAATACTGATATTAACAAAATTATAATAAAAAAAAAGATGATTTTAATTGATTCAGACTGGCTCCTGTTCATCTCGGACGTGGGGTAGAACAGCAAGCTTAGTAGTTGGACGCTGAAATTCTCTTCCCGTCGAGTTACGGACAGTGACCACACGCACAGTACCATCTGATCCAGGATGAATCTGAGTGACTCGAACCATAATCCACTTCATTGGTGGCAAATTGTCCTCCTTTAAAATTGCAAGGGATCCAACTTCAATGTTGTCCTTTTTTGATAGCCAACAACCTCTTTTATGGAGTTGTGGTAAATATTCAGAGCTCCAACGTTTCCAAAAGGTCTGAGCTTGCACCTTTACAAGTTCTAATCGCTTTACTCGATTCAATGGTATACCTGTACTGTCAGGTTCTGCGGGTAATGTAAGGACACCACCTACCAGAAAGTGACCGGGGGTCAATGCAGTAAAATCTGATGGATTATCAGACATTGGTGATATAGGGCGCGAGTTCAATACAGCTTCAATTCTACATAACATGGTGCTCATTTCTTCATATGTAAGAAGGCCCATAGTGTTAATTTTTAATAAATGTTTTTTAGTAGACTTAACAGCAGCCTCCCATAAACCACCGAAGTGGGGTGCTGAGGGAGGTATAAAATGCCACTGAACGTGCTGATGTGACAGCTCTTCTTCAACGGTACGTTGCCCGCTGGTTCTTTTGAAGTATGAATATAATACTTTGTTGGCTCCCACAAAATTGGTACCATTATCGCTATAAATGTGGCTACAGTGACCTCTGCGTGCCATAAACCTGATTAGAGCAGCCAAGAATGCATCGGACGTAAGACCATTAACCAACTCTAAATGCACAGCACGGGTAACAAAGCAGACGAAGACAGATATATAACATTTGACGCTTACAACTCGTCTGATTCCACTGCGAATGAGAATGGGACCACAGAAGTCAACACCTGTTCGGGCAAATGGTCGTTCAACATTCACTCGCTCTCTCGGAAGAGGTGCCATAAATGGCGAGATGAACTTAGGACTTGAACGAAAGCAGACAATACAATTTCTCACTGTTTTTTTTGCTATTAATCGTCCACGCAGCGGCCAGTACCGTAAGTGTATATTAGCTAATAGACCTTGAGGGCCGATATGGAGCAACCTCTTATGTTCATGTTCAAAAATGAGTTGAGTCACATTACCCTTGGATGGTAATACTATGGGAAATTTACTATTGAAGGCGATGTTAGCATTCGTAAGTCTGCCACCAACCCTTATTAGCCCATAATTATCCAAGAATGGATTGAGGGCGCGTAGAGGGCTGCGACGACCAACCATCTTGTTGGCTCTTAGATCAGATAATTCCTGCTCAAACGCAAGTGATTGAACATTTTTTAACAGCAATGTAATGGCCTTGTCAATCTCAACAATACTTAGAGGACCAAACTGTCGAATTGAAATTTCTTTGCTGCGGGCATTGCTACCAAAACGCAGTAAATAGGCGGTGATTCTAGTCAACCGTGTCCATGAAGAATATCTGTTTTCAAGGATGTACTCCATTTGGTTATTAACGACAAGGATTGAATGAATTATTCGAAGTTCAGGTATTTCTGATGGTGAAACAATATTGTTGAATGGCCAATTCTCTTCAGTTTGGGATAACCATTCCGGTCCATGCCACCATAAGTTGTTTTCAGATAGAGTTTCAGCTAGACAACCACGAGTAATTAGGTCTGCTGGATTACTATTAGTTGGCACATGACGCCACTGGGTAGCATTGGTTAAATCTAAAATTTGTGCCACTCTATTCGATACAAAGGCCTTTAATGGTTTGTCACTATTAATCCATGCTAAGACAATAGATGAGTCGGACCATAATGTAACACTTCGGGTATTACAGGAAATACTGATGCGTCCAAACTCTCTTAAAACCATGTTTATCAACTCAGCCAATAGAAGTGCACCACAAAGTTCTAATCGAGGAATAGTGCTTGCCTTGAGAGGAGCGACTCTGGATTTAGAACAATACAATTGACTTTGACCGGTTATGGAAGACAGAACATAAATGCATGCGCCATAGGCGTTTTGGGAAGCATCACAAAAACCATGTAATTGAACTGATTCACTATTGCTGAATGGAACATGACGAGGTATAATTAATTGTTCTAATGATTTGAGACTTGTATAGAATTGAATCCATTTTTGTTGCATTTCTGGTGGCAGTGGAGTATCCCAATTGAGTTTCAGGGCCCATAACTGCTGTAAGAAGATTTTTCCTCGAATTAGAACAGGTGACACAAAACCTACTGGGTCGAATACACGGTTAATGTCTGACAGCAGTGTTCTTTTGGTCAGTTGAAGTGGGTGAGACCATGATTTGAAAATGAACTTGAAACAATCTAGCCTAGGCTGCCACACAAGGCCCAGAGCGCTTATGGTTTCTTCGTCACTAATTGACAACATATAATTAGATTGACTCTCCTTATTGGACATTTTTGACAATACAAATTCGGAATTAGAACACCACTTCCTAAGCGGAAAACCAACTTTGTTGAGCTCAGTGGACATCACTTGGTACAAGTTGTAACATTCCTCTTCACTCTGACAGCCGCTCAGTAGATCATCTACGTAGAAATCTTGTTGTATAGCACGTTGGGCGGTTACATCATGAACCATATAACTTGCCTCAAGTAAACACCGTGTGGCTAGGAACGATGCAGCCCTAGTACCATATGTGACAGTAAGAAGCCTGTAATCCTTTAATATATCATCAGTATTTGAACGGTACACAATCCGTTGCAAATCACAGTCCGCAGGTGCCACTTGGATCTGTCGATACATTTTTTCAATGTCAGCAACCAATGCATATTTATAGAGACGGAATCGCAGTACAATGGATAATAACTCAGGTTGGACTGGTGGACCACAAACCAATATGTCGTTAAGACTCAGACCTGATCTGGTAGCAGCTGAGCCGTCAAAGACAACCCGAGTTTTGGTGGTTAGACTGTCACCCTTGGTCACAGCATGGTGAGGTAGGTAGTAAGTAGGAAGGTCAGTGTCCTCTGCCTCTTCCATGTGACCCATTTTAATGTACTCAGACATGAAATTTTTGTATTCTTGAGCTAGTGTAGGATTTCGATTCATTCTTCGCTCTAGATTGAAAAAACGCTGCTGCGCCATGAATTTTGAATCGCCTAGTACCTGGGGATCTTTCAATAATGGCAATCGTACTACAAATCGGCCAGATGGATCTTGAGTTACTGTACTGGTAAAATGTACTTCAGCTACTGACTGGTCGTTTTTGACATTACAAGTGGGACGGTCTGTTAGAGCCAGAGAAGACATTGATTGGTTTTGAATTAATAGGCTTGACACGTACATTTGGGAATTGGTGATAGGTAATGAACCAGTTAACACCCATCCTAAACTGGTGTTGTGCAAGACAGTGCCCTCTTGTAATTTCTTGCTTTCTCCAACCAACAGTTCATAGAATATTTCAGCACCGAGCAGTACATCAATGTTGCCTGGTTTATAAAATCCAGGATCAGCTAAACAGTTCATTATTGTGTCTGGAATATTTAATTGTTGGATGTCTACATTGTAACTTGGTAACTTGTTTGTTATTGAGTTGATTACATGGAAGTTGATGGATGCTTCAAAGTTACTAAGTCGTGAACACATGGTTGTATTTATCATTGTGCCAGTTTTTGCAGCTATAGATCCAATGCCAGCTATTGACAGTGAGCTATGAACTCCACTTATGTGTAGTCTTGAGGCACACTCCTTGGTTATAAGAGAGACTTGAGAACCGGAGTCTAATATGGCACGACATGGAATATGATGACCAGTTGAATTTGTTAAGCTGACCACTGCAGTAGCTAACATTATTTGCTTTAGGGCAGTAGGATTGTTGTTAGCTTGCTCAACGTAGTTCACAACAGGCTGGTCTTGATTTGATGATGATGGTTCATTTTCTGAAGTGGAAGACCTGAGCATCGAATCATTATGTAATTTGGTATTGTGTCGTTTACCACATTCGTTGCAATTACTACTACGACATTGACGAACCTGATGGCCAGGATGTAAACAATTGTAGCATAATTTGTTTCTAAACACTACATCTTGGCGTTCGGTGATGGACATTTTATTAAAGTTTTCACATGTTGTTAGTCGGTGGTGTTCTGGACACAATATACATTTTCTTTCTTTGGACGGACTGCTGTAATTTTGATGGGTAAATAAAACCTTTTTCTTCGTTGAGTAACCGCCACTAGGTAATTGCTTAAGATGGGTGGACTGATTATTAACTTCACCAACCTCATAAGCAGAGACTCTGTTTGCTAGGAATTTTTCCAAATCGCGGAATTTCGGAAGCTCTTTAGTGGTTTGCAGCAACTGCCATTCACCCACAGTGGTGGGATCTAACCTGCAGCACAGCAAGGTCACCAACCATGCATCCCATTCAACTATGTTTTGACCAAGTGCTTGTAGAGCGTTAACTTGAGACACAACATGGTGGTGTAACTGACGTAGTTCACTGGCAGTAGGCCTTTGTACTTGTGGTGTTTGAAATAGCGAACGTATGTGCGACTGAATGATAAGGGATTTATTTTCATATCTCTCAACAAGAGCGTTGTATGCAGTATTATAGTTTACATCTGTAGTAGGAATAGTACGTATTACCTCAGCTGCAGGCCCAACCAGACACGACTTCAAATAATGTAGACGTTGTACATCCGACAGTCCATTATTCTGATGAAACATGGCATTAAAAGAATCAAGAAACGATACCCAGTTTTGCAATTCACCATTGAATATGGGAGCTGGGATAGATGGTAGTTTCATTGGGTCACGAACAATTGACTGTGATTGTATAGTAGATTCGTTGGATGTTGCCTTGTTACTGCGCTCAACTAAGTCCATGACGTCAGCTTTAAGTGAACAAAAAAAATCATCAGTACTGACACGATCATCCAGCATCTCATCGGTCACTGTTTCATAGACTTCAATTTCGTCCTGGCATGCCTCGTATTTTTTCATGTATTGCATTAAACTATCTAACCTTGTTTGTAATTGATTAATTGATCTTGTGGTATGGTCGTATTTGTCGATGAACATCTTGATAGCTTGCATTGATTTCTTGACTTGATCCCTTTTTTTAATTAATTTCAGTAACTCGACTGGATGTTTATCCTCGTCCTTGCCCATGTTGACTGATGATAGTACAATTTTACAATAATAAAAAATACAATAACCCACAGATTAAACTGAATACAATACAATAATAGTGAAGTGGGTTTAAAATATAATATATGAAATAAATTTAGAAATTATTACAATACCTAAGGCCCTGTTAGCTGAGTGACTATACCATAATTCGAGTAGAGTTTATAATTATAATATGATATTTAATAGTATAAATAGTCGAGCATTACACAAACATAAGATTTACTCTCATTTACTATTTGACTAGTGGTATAAAAAATAGAAATGAATATTTGAAACTTGCTAATTTTAATAACCAAAACAATTGTCTAAAGATTAATATAAGGAAATCACGTCGAGGTCACCAAATGTTGGCTCGCTCTCAGCTTTAATAAATAATATATTAATAAGCCTTGGCGGCCGGGAGGATAGGCAACACAAGCTACGCTATCGTCCCTAGTATATAATAATAATAAATTTTAGACAATTGTTTTAGGTAATAACAGTTTAAAAATATATTAAAAACCAATCACATAATACAAATATATATAAAGATTGACCACTTGGTCCAACAATAGCATAGGTATAATATAACAGTATTTAGATGATAATAGTATAGAAAATAATACAATAGTCAAAGACCCGTCGGTCTATACTCAAATATAGGTGGTGCACCACATACCTTTTTTGGGGTTATGACGTCTTGAGGTGCCGGGATCCGTATAATAATCAAATTAATACAATAAAAAGTACAGGTTTGATCCCGCACACACTCAAGAGCGCCGCTAACCTCAACACGACGAACAATTCACAATACAAGGCTGCTACAGCGAATACACACACGACAAACCACGAGATTCACAATCTTCTGCTGGCAATAGATGACCGCCCTAAACTAGGGGAAAAACAATTAAATAGGTGGGCAATAAAATGCGCTAACGATATTTACCAGACAGAAGAAATCACAATTCACAATAAACACACAGGAAAACGTGGTTTGACAGCTGCAGCAGGCACAGAAAACACATACGTGCTTTCACAACGACAAACAGAAGAAGAGAGCGTAAAAGGGCCGACGACCGTTACCAAGAAAGCTCCGGCCGCCGGTTACATAACTAAGTCTTTCAGTGCCACCACAATAAAATACAAACATTAGAAACAATTAGAAGAACTTTTGTGACACTGAAAGCATGACTTGACTTAATTCACAAAAGTATAATTCAATATACAGTTAACACTTATCACAGAAAATTAACGATCTCACACACGCACTGGGCGGTCAGCCCACGACAGCGGTAGCTATCGTCGACCGCACGGCAATACGCGTGATAAGAATCGCTACAAACAACATTGATAACACAACACAAAAATGCCATATTGGCATGAACAACCACAAAAATATCAACATTGGTTTTAATTTATAGACATAGTATACATAAGTTGTTAGTATGTTATTCGAGATTCATTTTTCTTTTATTTACAGTTATAAATTGTTGTAAAATTTGCTCAGGATCAATTTTTACATCTTTTTCAACACTTAGTAAGGATAAATTACAGAAACGATCTTGATCTATTATAGACCTCAAGTAGTCGAAATTATTTGTTATTAGCTTATTACGTTGATATAAACGAATTAATAATTATACTAATTATAGCACAGTGGCGCAATTATCGGGAGTGTTGGGTGTGCAATTCACAGGGGCCCCCGGTTTTGAGGGGCCTCTAGATTTAAAAAAATCATGTACGATATTCCTTTACTATAATCTGTAATTTACACATATTATAATATTTGTTTTAATGTGCCTAATAAATAATTATGTCTTTACTCTTGAATTAGAGAATAATTCAAATTACGAGTATCTATGTGAGAAAGCAGTTAATTGTATCGTAATACAGTATAGGTCCGAAATGCGAGTATAGAGTTTGAGTATAATACACTATAATTGATAATTTGAAACTTCTTTTATTATTATACATAATATTATGTGGGTGTGTGTACTGTTTAGTGTGTAAGTCATGTCTCGTGACAATATTACGTATGTGTTTGACGAATAACGGTAGGTAATAAGACAAAATTATATATCTATAGAATTTTAGTATTACTAGGTATCTAATAATAATGAATTAGATACAAACAAAATTATTAATAATTTTGCTACCGTAAAAACAAGAAGAGTTAATTTTTATGTTTGATTTTATATAAAAAAAAATTTAACTAATAAAAATTAATAATATTAATTAATTAATAATTAAAATTGAAACTGTGACGCAGATTACCAAAGTTAATAATATTATATTATAATTATATAATTATATTATATTTTATATGTGTGAAATGGTTTTTTTTCTAAAATATGTCGTAAAAAAATATATATTTCGGGATAAAAAAAAAATACAACATAAAATATTTTAAATTTGCGTGATAAAACTTATTATGATTATAACAGCTAGATATTATTGACAACAAAAGTAAAAATATTAAATAAATATTGCAATTATATTGAAAATAAATTTTAGATCCAACTATCTAACGTAATATTATATTATTTGGTACTATAGTAATACCACTGGTTAATATGTGATATAATGTAAGTAATATTTCTTCGTGCATTATAATGTACTAAAATATGTACATGTCTTGTCCGAAAAATTTTAGGCACCCCACGAAATTCAGGTCTTCGCACGCCTATGACTAGTAACTACGAGTTTGGTAACTGGTGAAATCACTAAAATGTTATTATTTTAAAATAAAAATTAATGATTTTATACAATTTGTTATGTTATATTCAGCCAATATTATACGCTGTATCTAAATAGGTAAATAATAAATATAACTCGTTTAGTTTAGGTAAAATACAAATTAATTTTTATACGTTCCTAATTACATTCTACTATTGTATTAATTTAGTTTTATAAAATATATAATACATAAGAATATCATACGATTTATGTATGGTGAATGATGATTTTGATATAATGACATAATATTAATTATTTTAATAACACCAAGACAAGTCGACAATTTGCTTGAGGATTTTTAACATAATATTTTAGACCTAAATATCCGTTCGCGAACACCGCCCGTTCTGTTACGATACTAAATATTAAATACAAAGTTTTCGAAAATGACTGGGTATTTAATACCTATTTTAATTAATAATAAAAAAATATAGTTAACAAGTAGTGAGCTAGACTCCCAACTGTGGGTGTAATTATTATTTAATATTAAAATATCTAATGTAGGTACTAACTACTAAGTATATAGTATAATATGTGTAATTATTATATTATATTATAATTACTATTATTGTACAATAGTATCGGCTGGTGTGTTATTTT
>CM037035.1:33766982-33873199 GCA_020882235.1 Schizaphis graminum | reverse complement strand
CTGTAGTCTACGCAAATATTCCAAGTCACACGTTGTATCCAATAATTGACTACCTAGTTGCTTGTTAATGAGTTTTGTTGGTTGCAGTATGTATGGATAATGTGTACATCTATAAATAAGTAGGTACATCGTTTTTAAATCTGCCTCCTCAGGGTTGTAGGACCTGATAATTAAAGTATGATTTTAGTATGATTAATTTAAGTATGATGAATAAGTAAAATAGTATTAAAAAGTCCTAGATAAAAATGTGTCACAAATTATGATCATTAAAAAGTACTCACCAAAATAGTACAACAATGTTAGTAATTGTAGACATTGTATGGTCGCTAAATTTCTAGACATAGCAAAGTTGACCATAATCAAATCGGTTACAGTTATAATGTTTGAGGTATTGGTCCAAATATATTTCATTCCGATGAAACGGTTTAAAAACAAATAATCTCTGTTCAGAATCTAAAAAATTAATCACACATGATTGCAACTAATATTAAATTCTTACAACGAAATTATTGTCAAAGCAATTACATTACAAATGTAAACTCACCTTGACGAAACAAGAACCAACTCGTTGTATTGGCTTTTGAATGCAACAGTTACATTGATAAATTAAACTAATCACTTGGTTATTTGATTGAACCATATTAACAAAACGTTGAAATTGTTTAAACAAAAACTCATCACTCAATAACAATTTGAAAATAATTATAATTATGTACCTATAGTCCTACTACATAGTAGAATAATAAATAATAATATAAAGAGATGATCTAACGCAGGCATGTCAAACACGCGGCCCGCGGGCCGCATGCGGCCCATGGCTCATTTTTTTGTGGCCCGCGGCTACCAATATTAATGGACAAAAAAAAAAAAATTAATGTCGTTTAACGACTATTTTAGATTCTTAGAGAGTGGTTTATTTGGTATACATTATTATACTGTCTTATCTTCTGATAAACCATAATCGAATAAGGATTATTGATGGTTTTATATATATTTATATCTATATAGATTATAGAATAAAGATTAATAATTTGTATCGTCAGTTTGCGACACGCGTGTTAGTCGTTCGATAAATACCGTGTGAAATTTTGTTACGTGTATTCCTCTGTAAATTTAATAGTTAAAAATTCGCTAAATTTTTATGTGCGGCCCAAATAGTAAACTTTTCAATATATTTGGCCCATCTGATACTTTGAGTTTGACACGCCTGACCTAGGGTGACCATACGTCCCGTTTAAAACGGGATTGTCCCTTTTTTGATTATCGTGTCCCGTTGTCCCGAAAAACTTCGAACGGGACGCTTTTTATCCCGTTTTTAGAAGATTGTCCCGTTTTAATCCCGTTATTTCCAAATAATTAAATTATAATTTATGTTTTTTTGTAAAAGAATAAAATAAATTGATGAACCAAATATAAAACAGTTTATATTTAAAACTTGAAACCAAAGTTATAAATAACAAACTAAAATTTCCGTGGAACGAACGTCGAGTGCCGATGCCGACGAACAATACAAATAGACAATAATAATAAAATAAGCATGATACACGTCGTATAATAGCATATACATTACGAACTAAAATAAAATATAATACTATTTATAATCGATGATATATTTAGATATTATTATATTAATTTGTTTAATCTAAAAGTCGAACAACAGAATATGTCGAATAGTAACGTACGGACAATAAAGCGATTGTGTTTATTATAGCCACTACCTACGTATCGTATTTTTATTTCAATTTTGTGAGTTGGTGCATTAATTTTTTTTTTTTTAATGCCAAAGAGGAGATGCACGTTCACTGTATCTTTACAGTCTGAATTTACTTTCCTAAAAAAATGTGATGAAATTGGAAAAGTGTTTTGTACGATGTGCAAGGCAGTATTTTCAATTGAACATAGAGGACGCTCAGATATCAAACAGCATATTATGGAAAAGAAAAAACATACGACGGCCTTATAAAGTGCTTCAAAAAGTGACAAGGTAACATCATATTTTATAAAACAAGAACCAGCTGGCTTAACTAGTGAAGGTTTAAAAATTGCAGCAGAAAAGGGAATGTTTGCATTTCACACTATAGTACATAACCATTCTTTTAGGTCAATGGATTGTACTATTACTTATAATAAAAAAGTTACATGAAAAAAAGTGTTCTTGTGCGCGTACTAAGTGTGAATCAATTATTCTGAATGTGTTGGCTCCTTTTGCAATGGATCAAATAATAGACGAGCTAAAAGCTGTTAATTTTGTGACAGTTATGATTGACACTTCAAATCATAAAAATTTAAAAACTGTCCCCATTCTTATTCAGTATTTCAATCCTAAAAACGGGGTACAAATTAAAGTGTTAGAATTCACAAATTTGAAAGGAGAAACTTCAGATATACTGTCGTCTTATATAATGGAAATTTTAACAAAACATAAATTAGCTCACAAAATTATTGCATAATAAATGTAACAACTGTAATACCAATTTTGGAGGTGCCGCAAGGAGGGGAACAAAAAATGTTTTTAATAATTTAAAAACTAACATTTCTGGGATTGGTTGTGCAGCTCATATTCTGCACAACGCTATGCAAACTAGTACAGATATCTTACCTATTGATATCGAATGTATCGTTAACAAAATATTTCAATACTTTTATATTTATACTGTGAGAGTGGAAACATTAAAAGAATTTTGTGATTTTACAAATACACAATACAAAAACGTACTTGGAAGTATTAAGACAAGATGGTTATCTTTACAACCAGCAGTCTCCAGAATTATTGAAATGTATCCAGCTTTAAAATTGTACTTTGACACTCAGGATAAATGTCCAAAAAACACAAAACTTTTTTACTTCTAGTGTATACTCGATGCTTTTAGAACTAGAGACAAAAAATAAATACACGAAAAAACAATTTATAGAGCAAACTAACCAGTTTTATGACACATTTTTGATGTACATTGAAAAGTGAGGAAATACATTTGAAGAACTAAAAATATTTCGTTGGACTCAACTGATAAATTGTCCAACATGGAATGATATTCAAAAAAGTTTAAAATTTATTTTGCAAAATAATAAAAATCTAACCGGTTGGAATGTGGATGAAGATATTCTTTTTGATGAATATAATCATGTAAATAATATTATAAATGAAAATTTAGAAGAATGGCAGAATAATAATGTTCGTGTTGAAGAAAAATGGTGTGCTATCTATAAAATTGTAAATAGTAAAAGTATATCGATAAATAATTTTTGGTTTATTGTAGAATATTCTCTAGCAATGCCTGGAACAAATGCTGCAATTGAAAGAGTATTTTCTATCACTAATATGTTATGGACAGATGAAAAAAATCGCTTTCTCGTTCCTACCATCAAATCAATTATAATTCTGAAAAATCATTTCAAAAATTATTCGTGTAATGATTTTTATGATTTTTTGCTAACACAACCAAAACTATTAAACGCACTCAGTTCATCGCAAAAGTATAATAACAGCACAATAGATGGTGACCGGTCAATATATCTTCGCAAAAATATCTTCGGTCAAAATATCTCCGACAAAATATCTCTAGTCAAAAATATATCCACTTTAAAATATCTCCAGTACAAAATATCTCCGATTTAAAATATCTCCAGTACAAAATATCTCTTGTTAAAAATATCTTTAATGCAAATTTCTCCCATGAAAATATTTTAATATTTAAAAATATTTTATTGTAATCATAATATGTTATTTTTAAAGTAATATGTTATTATTATTATTTATTACAAGTATAATACAGTGATTTTTACGTGTATACAATAATATTTGTCACAAAAACAGAAAGTAAAAATTTATCACAAAATTAATATTACAATTTAATAATATATGTCAAATTATAATTCAAGGTTGTGGACGATTGGATGATGTAATAAAATTAAACAAAATTAAATAAATTAAGTAGGTAACTAATGTAATAAAAATTTAAAAAAAGCGGGTAAGTGGGTATCGCTCTACTGTACATTAGGGGGTGGGGTGGACCTCGGACTATGGTAGGTTAAATTTGAATGCAATGATAGGTATCATTGTTTATGAAAAACGATTCTGAACGGAGATGATTTGTCAGTCTAGGTCCTAGACTCTAGGATATATTAATATATTATATTTAAATATTGTCATATATTCTATTTTGAAACAAATAGTATAGTTACTATATATTACTATAGTTACTTTATAGTATCTGTTTATATAATAAAAAAACATACGCATTATGATAGTATGAAATTTAATTTAAATTTTGATATATTTCGTAAACATTTGATTTTTAAATGCTTAGAAATAAAAATTGTGACTAACGATCTTTGTAAAATCAATACATTCATCACTCCGTTCAGAATCTAAAAATAAATAAATGAATAAAAAAATCAAATCAAGATAATATATAAAATTTAAGATTGTGATGAACAGTGATTTGATTTTTATGTGTATACAATAATATTTGCCACAAAAACAGAAAATAGCAATTTATAACAAAATTAATATTACAATTTAATAATATATGTCAAATTATAATTCAAGGTTACGGACTAAAAAAATAGTAATATTAAGTAAACATTATTACTAGAAAATGTAGGTACTTACTTCGGTTAGGTTAATCATTTTAGATATCAGTATTATTATAAAATACAATATAATAATATATTTTTTACCAATAATATTCTTTATTTGCATAAAAGATATTTTTAACAGGGGATATTTTGTACCGGAGATATTTTGTACTGGGTATATTTTGTACTGGAGATATTTTAAAGTGGAGATATTTTTGACTAGAGATATTTTGTATCGGAGATATTTTGTTGGAGATATTTTTGCGGAGATATTTTGACCTGGAACCCAATAGATAATAAAGGATATGATGAGCAATCAACATCAACTCAATAAAAGTAAACAAGTTTTTTATTAAAATATTAAGCAAGGTAGTTAAAAAATATTTTAATTGTAAATTGTTACTATAAAATATAAAAAATATTTTAAAAAAGCGGGTGAGTATCCCTCTGCTGTACATTAGGGGGTGGGGTGGACCTCGGACTAGGGTAGGTTAAATTTGAATGCAATGATAGGTATCATTGTATACGAAAAACGATTCTGAACGGAGATGATTTGTCAGTCTAGGATATATTATATTTAAATATTGTCATATATTCTATTTTGAAACAAATAGTATAATTACTATATTATGTTACTATAGTTACTTTATAATATCTGTTAATTAATAAAAAAAATATTTGGCAACATACACATAATGAGAGTATGAAATTTAATTTAAATTTTGACATATTTCGTATAAATTTGAACTTTAAGCCCTTATAAAAAAAATTGTGACTAACGATTTTGGATTTATTTTTATCACTATAAAAATAACTTATAAGAAACCTTGTATTAAATTTTCAAGATTTTTTGGCCACCCAAAAAATTTTTATCGGCATTTGAAGAAAAAAAACTTAGAAAAGTCGAAAATTTCAATTGTCTATAAGTAGCTTAAAAATGGTCAAAATATTTTGAAAATTTAACTGTAAAAAGATAACCATAATATAAACATTTGGTGAAAATTTCAAGTATTTACAATAATTTGTTTTTGAGTTACAGCTAAATCAAAAAAACGATTTTGTCGAAAAGTGGATTTTCTTAATATTGCCATTTTTCTGTCATTTTTTTTTTTTGTTTTTCTCGATTTTTTTGAAAACTATTTGGAAATTTTACTTTTGACCCCCCCCCCCCCCCAAAGTACCAACTAGATTCAATTTCCTATTCAAAGAGGGGCTGAAGTTAAAAATCGGAGCATTATTACTGCTCCAAATGTTGTCGTCAGACACAAAAAAAAAAAAAAACACACATCATTGTAAAAGCAATACATTCATCACTCCGTTCAGAATCTAAAATGTGTATGTTTTTTTTAGAGTATTTAAACTAAAAATTTTTTGTCCCGTTTTTTTTTTTTGTAAAACTGGTCACCCTAGTATAACCGCACATATAATTTAATAATATTAATTATTATTAAAGCTATTTGTCAATCGTCGCCGATGGATAGAACGATGGACAGACCTGCGTTATTGGTACCAATCATAATTACGTAATATTCAATCCGCGGCCTAGAACAAAATTGTCGTTTGGATTCCATTTACTTTACATCAGTCCACTGAAGTGAGTACACGTTCTCTCGCGATATTTTTTCATGTGTTTTATTTTAGGTTAACTGTAATTATTATAATAATTCGTTAAAATTTAAATGTATTTATTTTTTTTATAGAGCAGTTATTATACATTTACAACATGGACGGTATGTTTACACTTAACAATTGCCGGGTGACGGTGAATACTCCCGTCACCCGGAGCAAGCACTCGAAGCCAAAGGCTGTCGGCAGCTCTGCGAAAAGTAAGCATGAATATTAATATGTATAAATATTGTTATGTAATAAATATTTAAATGTTATACGACTTTCTTTTTCAGTATGTTACAACTGTCGAAAAATTGGCCACGTGGCACGTGACTGTACGTATCTTTTGTATTTAAAAATTTTACACATAAGCAATGTCTGAATTATTATTATTTATTATCTAGGCAAGAGGCCCAAAAACCCGGCACAGATGTGGTCGGTGGCACGCGATCGTCGGCGGGGCAGCTCGGACGTAGCACCACCCCGTGAGCGGCGGCGGAAGTCTGTACCACCACGGGATCGGCGGCGGCGGCAGGACACCCCGACACCAACACCCGAACGTCAGAGGCAAGAATCGGCCCCGCGCCAGCAGCGGGGCTCGAGCTCTTCCTCGTCGACGGTGGCGGGCCGTTTGGCCGCCATGCATGTGGACGTAAGTAATATAAAAGACAATTATTTGTACATTATTTGTTATACTTGTTTATATAATTTAAATACATGTAATTTCTAATTTGTTATTATGTCTATTTTTTCAGAATGTTCAATAAATGTTGAAAAATTATTTTATGTGTTTTTATTTAATGGTCCTATCCTCCTAATGTATATTATATATTATAGCATGTGGTGTAATACCTAAATAATACTTAAATCAAGGCCGGAACTGGGGGGGGGGTCCAGGGGTCCGGAACATTTTAGCGGTGAATGTAGTTTATTAACTATAAATTGTATTAAAGAATAATTGTATATTTTCGTTAAAGCAGTAATTTAAAATAAGATAAAATTTATCATTTTATTTTATTTCAATATGGTAATAAAGATTAAGATTAATAGGTAAGGTTAGCCGGTTAGGTACTAGATACAAAGCGCACATTCTCTAAATTTAGCATTAGCACATTCTTCGAATATTCATTACATTCGTAATTGTATTGGAACGATTAAATCAGTGGGAAATTTCATTAAAATTACTGCTAGACGAACTGAGTTGTTAAAAAATAAAATTAAAGAATTTATTCCCGAGACAAAATGGACTAAATTGACATCTATGTGTGAGACTCGGTGGGTCGAAAACCACGATGGAATGATTCGATTTTTTGATATATATAAACCTATTGTCGATACTTTAGAAGAACTCCAATTATTTCATGATATTGAAACATCATCAAAAGCACTAAATCTATATCGTAGCATAACGACCAGTGAATTTGTTATTAGTTTAGTGACAGCTAACACACTATTTTCATTGACATTACCTTTATGTAAATCATTACAATCAGTAACATGTGATTTAAGTGAAGCAGTGACATTTGTCGAAACTGTTTTGAATTAAGTTGAAGACATGCGAATCAATATAAACCAAAAATTTAAAGAAATATTTAAAAAATCAAAAATATGTTAAAGTTGATAGACGGAGAGGATCAGATACAAATGCCAAGACTAGTTGGTTGTCAAAAAAATAGAACTAACGTTAATGTTAACTCCCCAGAAGAATATTTCCGTATAGCTATTGCTATTCCTTTTTATGACGATTTTATTCAACAACTAAAAGATAGATTTTCAAAACACAAAACAGTTTTGTCTTCTTTATATTTATTATTACCAAAAATGTGTCATAAAGTTGCAATATCAGCTACAGATTTTAGTTTATATTCTGACTATATAGATATTGATTTATTACCCACAGAAATTAAACTATGGAGTAGGAAATGGATCTCATATTATCAAAACGATCGTCCTAGTACAGCCGTTGGAAGCATTAAGCAATTGTAATTCTGAATTATTTCCGTGTATATACTTTTTATTAAAGGTTTTAGCTACACTACCAGTTTCAACTGCAACGCCCGAGCAGGGGCGTAATTACGGGGGGGATATGGGGGATAGATCCCTCCCCTTGAGCTGTATTTATATATTGTCTTATACCTATGCAAAAAAGCCCTCCACAAGTTTGCCATAGAAATTCATTTTGATCCCCCCCATAAAACATTCTCAATTACGCCACTGCGCCCAAGAGAACTTTCTCAACGTTGAAACGGGTGAAAACATTTTTGCGAAACGCTATTGGACAAAATCGTTTAAATGGCCTAGCATTATTAAGTGTTCATAGAAATATTGAAGTGGATCTAGAACGTCTAACATACTTGCACATTGCACAGTACAAAAAGTGAAGCAATTAAAACGAATATAACCAGTATGACCACATACAGGAAAAAAATTATTGTTGTCATAATTTCAAATTTTCAAATAATATTTTATTTTTGTTATCAGTTATCATGAATATGAAACCACCATACATTGTAATGTTATTTTTTCAAACTGGATACACTGTATTCTGTTTGCATCGTATTATCGTATTGCAACGGTACGTCTCCCTGGCAAATAATTGTTAAAAATATTCATGATTTTGATGAATTTTGTCAATATTAGCACTTATAAACGCTTATAAAAAAATGTTGTGCCTATGTATTTTTATAAATTTGAATGGGAGTTAGAACAACTTATGTGAACCCTTCTATTAAATTTTCAAGTAATTTGTCCCAGCTAAATTTTTTTTATCAACATTAATAAATAAAAGAATTGAATATTTCATATACCTATAAATTGATTAAAAATTAGTGAAATCTTTTGAAAAAAAATTATATAAAGAAAATGCCAATATAAACAACTGATAAAATTTTCAAATGTCTACAACTTATACTTTTTGGATAAAAACAAATAGCAAAAATCGTTACCAAATAGTTAAAAATATTCATGTTTTTGACGAATTTTTGTCAATATTTGAACTTCAAATGCTAATAATTGTGCCTATGTATTTTTATAATTTTTGAATGAGAGTTAGAACTAGTTATGTGGACCCTTCTATTAAATTTTCAAGTAATTTGTCCCAGCTAAATTTTTTTTTATCAACATTTATAAAAAAAGCGGGTAAGTGAGTATCGCTCTGCTGTACATTAGGGGGTGGGATGGACTTCGGACTAGGGTAGGTTAAATTTGAATGCAATGATAGGTATCATTGTATACGAAAAACGATTCTGAACGAAGATGATTTGTCAGTTTAGGATATATTATATAAAAATCGAAAATTAATTATTAGTAAAACGTTATTTTACACGTTTATTTTTGATTTCAAATTAAAATTAAAACTTAAAACACTCGTAAAATTTTTTAAATTGAAGAATCATCAAACTTTTTTATAATTATTCTAAGCTTAACTTATGGACAGCATAGCATTAAATTTTCAATTCTTAGCTTTTGATAGTAAAATATTTATAAATTTTTAATTACCAAAAAGTGAAAAATATTCATGATTTTGACGAATTTTTGTCAATATTTGAACTTCAAATGCCAATAAAAAAATTGTGCTTATGTATTTTTATAATTTTTGAATGAGAGTTAGCACAAGTTATATGGACCCTTCAATTAAATTTTCAAGTAATTTGTCCCAGCTAAATTTTTTTTATTAACATTTAAAAAAAAAAAATAAAAAAAAATTGAAAATTTCAATTTTCTATAAATAGCTCAAAAAAAGTCAAAATGTTTTGAAAATCAAATCACGTAAAGAAAATGGCAATCTAAATAACTGGTAAAATTTTCAAGTATTTACGACTTATACTGTTTGAATAACAACAAATATCAAAAATCGTTTGAGGCTAAACCGTTAATTAACGCGGTTTTGTAAAAATTTAAATTTCAAACACTCATAAAAAATTTTTGTCTGAATCCAGTAGAGTTTTTTTTACAGATAATTGAAGAAAAATGTATGGAGTACTTTGTATAAAATTTTCGAAACTTAGTTATAAAAGAAAAAAATTTTACGATTTTTTAACCACAAAATTACTCGCAAATTTTCGCAATTTTGACATATTTCGTATAAATTCGAACTTTAAGCACTTAGATTTCGGATTTTTTTTTATCACTTTAAGAACAATTTATAAGAAACCTTGCATTAAATTTTCAAGATTTTCTGGCCGGCCAAAAAATTTTTATCGTTATTTTAAAAAAAAATACTTAGAAAAATTAAAAATTTCAATTGTCTATAAATAGCTCAAAAATTCTTTGAAAATTTAACTGTGTATGGAAAACGCTAATATAAACATTTGATGAAAATTTCAAGTATTTACATTGATTAGTTTTTGAGTTATAGCAAAATAAAAAATTCGATTTGGTCGAAAACTGGTTTTGCGTAAAAAATCCCGTTTTTCCGTCATTTTTTTAGGGATTTTCCCGACTCACTTAAAAAATATTGAAAATTTTTAACTTTTGACCACCCAAAGTACCAACTAGATTCGATTTCCTTTTCAAAGAGAGGCTGAAGTCAAAAATCAAAGCATTTTTACTGCCCCAAATGTTGTCGACAGACACAAAAAAAAAAAAAAAACACACACATCATTGTAAAAGCAATACATTCATCTCTCCGTTCAGAATCTACAACACACATCATTGTAAAATCAATACATTCATCACTCCGTTCAGAATCTAAAAATAATAATGATAATAGAGTCTAACACAATATATACAGGTTTTAACAAAATTATGATATTTAAGTATGTTTCTATGAAGAATTAGATTTGATACTTATATGAATCTGTTATGCATATGATGTTGTCATGTGTGGTCAGACATCATAATATAGGGATTTACTATTTAATGAAGCTGAGAATCACTATTTTTAACAAGGTGTGACGAAAATTGTCTATGTTTTTATTGAAATGATTAAATTTGTACTGATTTTGTATTGAAGTATGCATGAATGATAATTACTACGTAAATGTTTTAATACAATAATTATATATATAATATACATATATAAACGATATATCAGAAGGTTGTTTTTATCTTTTATGCTTATATATATGTATATATATTTATTAAAAATGTTTTTGAATGATCTCTGGATATATTAATTGTATCCAAACACCTATGTCAACTTAGATAACCTGTATATCGTTGTAAGGATTAACTAATTATAGTTTACAGTAGGTAAACTATAAAATAAAAAAAATGATAATAATTTACTCCGAATAAGTTTACAATAAATATTTGATGAAGAAAATTAAACTAATAAAATATACTAGTTTTAATGAAACTATGAGGTTTATGTATTTATTGCATACTCTAAGACATTTCGACTTATATAATAACTTTAATATTTTATATGTATTCATTGAAATTGTATGATTGTATGTGATTTTATGTATAATTTAGCATTTTTGTATAATTTTATAGAAAAATTGCTAAGAAATGCTGATATTTAAGATTTTTTTTTATATATGGGTAAATATTTAAAATATTTTAAATTTTCACATATTATTGTTATTATGTGATGATAGTATTAATTGATTGTATATGTGTGTGTGTGTGTGTACTAATGTCTGATTGTTCATCATACGAAACATTTAACACCTGATAAACTAAAGGATCTCTATTTTTTAATAAGAAGTGATGAAAGTTGCCTATATTTCTATTGAAATTATTCATTTTTTCTGCTGAAGTACCTATGTATGAATGATGATTTATTTTAATAAAATTATAATACTTTATGTATTAATAATAATTCTAGAAAAAATGTAGTGTAAACAATATATATTTATTGTGTGCGTGTTTTTAATCTCTCTTATATTATAAAACGCTAATAATAGTTGCGTTCTCTAGGGCGGGGACTGGGGAGCGCTTGCTGTACTCACCGTAGTGCGTTCACTAAAAAAAGAATGCGCTTCGGTCGCCGCGGCCCGCCGTTATCGCGCCCGGCCGGTTATCAAAATGAAGTTGGACAACTATACGATTATTATTATTATTTATTAATTTTTCACTTTTCTACGGATTTTATAGCTTTTTTCGAGTTTTTCCGTGTTCGCGTAGTATACGTTATTATTATACATACCAAAATTCTGTCGTGTGATCACGACGAGCGTTTGGGTATAAGCAGTGGTTAAAGTGGGAGGGACGGAGGGGGACGGCGTTCCCCTTCTTTGCTTAGCTTTAGTTATGGTAATTTAATTATATTTTATTGTAAATAATATTTATATATTATTTGAGTTACTTTTTTGTAGTAATTATTAATTGATTACTCGTTACTTTCTTTGATTTAATACATGCACTAAAAAGCAATCTAAAATTAGTGACTGTAATTTTGAAAATGCACTTTTGTTTACAATTAATTTAAAATAAATTTAAAAAAAAGTTTAATTTTTAATGTGTAGCAAAATAAGTATTTGTTAATAATTTTATATTGTTGATTGTCATTATTTAATATTTAGTATATTTAGTTTATGTATTGTCTTATTGAACAAGTGGTTATATTAAGCTCCAGTGATATTTTTTTTTAAATTAACTTCTATTGTAATTGAATTACTTTTTTAACCCAAAAGAAATGTAACTTGACCAAATAAAGAAAAAGTAACTTAAAAATAATTTAGTTACAATTTTGATAAGGAATTAGTACTGTACTTTAATTACCAAAAAACAATAACTTCCCAACACTGGTAATTTATGCTTACAGCTGTAGTTCTTGGATTATAGTAAGTAATTTAATTTTAATTTTAGATATATTATTTTACAAAAGAATACCCATGGATATATTTTAAGAATAAAAATATTGGTTGTACAATTTGTAAAGGTATAAAACAAAATTTGCTTGATCATAAAGGTTTCCATGTGTCATCAGAATGGATTAATGGTGAGGCGTATCCATCTGGTTCTAGCTTAGAAAAGAAAAAAACTAACTTACGAAAAAAGATAGCTAAACACAAAAGTTCTATTGCTCATTTAAATGCCTAATAAATCGTTACTGAGTCAGAAAAGAATGTTATGGATGAACATATTTTTAAAATTAAGGCAGCTGAACATGAATCTACAGCTAGAATATTCCGTACAGCTTATTCAATTGCTAAATATCAACGTCCCTATACAGACTTGCCAAAAATGACTGATCTTCAAGTATTAAATGGGCTTGACCTGGGAAGAGTACTTCAAAGCAATGTATCATGCTCAAATATTATTGATCACATAGCATTGGAAATGAGAAAAACAATTGCTTTAGATATTATTGAAAATAATAGAAAAATTACTATTTTAGTGAGTCTACTACATTAAGCAAAAAGTCTATGCTATAGTCGCGGCAACGAAAAATGAGCGTTGGTACCGCGACCCGTTGTTTTTACCCACTCTTACAGCCAATGATTCTCAACATAGTGCAACTGTCGTGCTGCTACGCGCTGTACCTACTGTATTGTATTTGAAAAGTGAGCGGTAACAATTGTAACCGTCAAGTTACAAATGGTGTCCCTCAGGCTGCAGGAATTCAAACTATAACATTCCAGACCCTCTCTTGTAGTGATATGTTTAGGAGGGGGGATTTATATTATACCAGCCACCTTCTATAGTACATTTTTTTCCTGGTCTATCGTTTACACACCCTGTTGTCGTAAACACGTATTTCGTGCGCACCGTGTTATAGTCATTGAATATCGTAGTACGTTTGTTTTAAAACTTAAAAATGTCGTTTAAAGATCGTGATACTCATAGTCAGAGTAAAAAAATCATTTTTAGTGTTTATAATTTTATTAAAATGTGTTCGGAAAAAAAAGATTTGGATTCAGATTTTTTTAAAAGTGCACAAAAAATTGCTGCTCAGGCTTGTGGTATTTCGTATATAACTGTGCGGCGTATATGTACGGAGGCGAAAAAATCTTCAGTGGATAGTGATGAAGAAGTGCAATTTCAATCACCTCGTAAATTGTACAAACGTGCAAAGAAATGCTCCGAGCTGGACGATTTCGATGCTGATGTAGTCCGACGGATTATACACGAATTTTATCAAAGAAATGAATATCCGACTGCTTTTTCAATTTTAAGCGAAATTAAAAAAAAATTACCACATTATGAAGGATGCGTCCGGTCGGTCAGAAATTTGTTAAAAAATTTAAAATTTACGTTTAAGAAATGCAATAATGGCCGCAAAATGCTTATGGAGCGAAACGATATAGTCGCTTTACGATGTAAATTTTTACGTACAATGTGTACACTCAGACAGAATGAAGATACCCGACCTGTGGTTTACCTAGATGAAACCTGGGTAAACCAAAATCATTCAAGGTCTCGTATTTGGCAGAATAATGAAGAAACTGAGGGATTTAAAATACCAACCGGCAAAGGACGACCTAACCTAATAATTACTCACGCTGGATCATCGCGTTTCGGGTTCATAGAGGGATCGAAATTAGTTTTTAAATGCCAAGCTGGAAATTCTACTGACTACCATTCGTCTATGAATTCAGATGTGTTTAAACAATGGTATGTAGATATGCTAAAACTACTTCCCGAACCATGCGTAATCGTTATGGATAATGCACCCTATCATTCTATGTTGGTAAACAATTACCCAAAATGTAATGCTCGAAAAGCTGAGGTGCAGGAATGGCTGAAAAATCAAAATATTAGTTTTTCACCTTTAGAAACTCTATCCGAACTACCCGAACTACGTGAACGTGTGAATTTGTTAAAACCGACATTTAAAAGGTAAGAGCTAGATGAAATAGCAAGTTCAATGGGCCATGAAGTAGTACGACTGCCACCGTACCATTGTCAGTATAACCCCATTGAACTTATATGGGCTCAAGTAAAAGGCAAAGTGGCAACAAATAATTCAACATTTAAAATGGTGGACGTCGAAAGACTCACTCACGAAGCATTGGATTTGGTATCCAAGAGTGACTGGGAAAAATGCGTTAAACATGCTGAGACAATCCAGGATGAAGATGATCAGAAGGAGATATTAATGGACAGTGTATTAGAGCCGCTCATTATAACTTTTCAAACTGACGACAGTGATTTTGGCAATGACGAGGACAGTGAAGATGACGTTCAAACACTTATTTAAAAATTGCTATTTTACTATAATATACTTGTCTTTTATTATTTTTTCCGTTGTAAATATTTTTTAATTGTTTGTATGATAAAATGTAAAATAAAATGATAACCAATAAAAAAAATCCTATAATTTAAAAAATAAAATAATACCTATATAAGTTATTTGATATTTTTTAAAAAAAAGCGGGCTTTTTGTTTCAAAGATTAATAACCACTACTAATAAACTGCCGCTAGGCGCATGACGGTCAGCGCTCATTTTTCGTTGCCGCGACTATAGTGATATGTTTGCGTTGTGCTGTTGGTGAACCTGATGATATATATACATTTTTATTTGATATAGTGGAAATACCTAATGCTTCAGCTATTGCTATAAAAGAATACATATTAAAGTCATTAGTCAAATTTGGTAAAAATTATGAGTTTTTGAAAAAAAATATTATTTCCTTTGTTAGTGATGGTGCTTCTAACATGTTGGGACGTAAAGCAGGCGTTGGTGTGTTATTACAAAAAATGTTTCCTAATATTATACTGTGGCACTGCTGTAATCATCACCTGGAACTAGGAGTGTCTGATTGTCTTAAAGAAGTAAATGGAGTTAATCATTTTCAATCATTTATTGACAATTTATATTCATTATATCACATGTCACCAAAAAATATAACTGAATTAAAAGAATGTGCTAATTCTCTAGATAAACAATTACTAAGAATAGGTAAAATATTTACAATTCGTTGGGTTGCGTCTAGTAATCAAACTATAAAGGCAATTTGGAATAATTATGAATCACTTTATCGACATTTTTCTAATGCAATGATAGATGACCAAAGATCTTCAAAAGAAAAATCAAAACATATTGTTTTAAGAAATACATTAAAATCTATTGAGTTTTTTCATAATCTAGGTATTCATTATGATGGTCTTACAGAATTATCAGACTTATCTATTGAACATCAAAAGAGAGATCAATCATTTGTAAATGCTCATAAATCTATTGAGCGAGCAATTAGAGTTTTAAATTCTATGGCTAATACAAATGGACCAAGATATGAAGAAGTAAGTAATGCATGTAAAATACAAATATTTAAAGGTAGGTATTATGCTTGAACATAAAAATTCTGTGATTAAAATTAATGCAGGTAAATTTTTTACAATTTTAGCTAATAATTTAAAACAAAGACTGTTTACAACACAATCAACTAAAGTGTCATCTGTAGAGAATAATGATCCATCAAGAGAAATATTTAATAATTTGTTAGCGGATTTAGATATGATTTCTCCAAATAATTGGCCTGATAGTTTTGACATTCAGTATGGTGATACAAGCATACGACGTTTATCAAAAATTTTTAAAGTAGATGAACAAGCTAGTGTACGAGGCTTTTGTGAATATAAAGATTTTCCTTCCTTCTTCATTAAATGATAACATTAAACCACTTATGAATGCAGTCATAAATTTGGCCATTTCTTCGGCAAAATGTGAACGATCATTCAGTTCAATGAATGTAATTGTTTCCTCCAAAAGAAGTTTACTGACAAGTGACCACATATCGTCATTGGCTTTTATAAATTGCACAGATTCACCAGTTAATAATTTTAAACCATTGCCATACATAAAAACTTGGCTAGTATCTGGAAAAAGAAGTGCTATCGAAGAAAATTGTCCTAAAAGATTAAGTTAATGATAAAACATATACATCCATTTGGTCATGCTTGGAAAAATGAAAATGAAATTAAACAAAAGTAATCATCAGTTCTAAACATATCAATTAATGAAGCTATTTTTTTTTTTTGTAATTGAATTGTTATTATATTATATTACGTTATGATCTTATATTTATTACCAAAACAAAGGTTTATTTTAATGAAGACTGAATTTTTTATTTATCTACATAAACCAAAAATTAGGTGTTAATTTAATTTAATTTTTTCTATAATGTTATAATACTTGTATTGTTATAAATTATGAGTACCACAGTATAGTACTAATAAAATATATAAATGTATATTTTAATGAAAATCATTAATATTGAATTTGATGTTAAAACTGATTTTTTTTTTTTGTTATTCATATAATTTTATTATTTTCACAATATTGTTAAGTATATTTTAAAATTACACATTATATCATATGATATTTTATCTTCATATATCAAAAATTAGGTGTTAATAAGGTATATTTAATAAGATTAAATTTGATTTTTTTTTTCTATAAGTAATCTTATACTTAAGTATTTCTAAATATTTATTTAAAAGTTGAGACTATTGTTGTTTTGTACATAATATTCAAAAATGAAATAAAAAAGTTCAAAAATGATATTTAATTATAAATTAGTTAAAAAATCTATATTATAAAAAAAAAACTATTTCGATTTTTCCTTATTCTCCAGATATTCTCTCCTTGGCCGGAATATAAGTAATTAATAATTTAGAGTTATAATCACTGAGTATGTACATAATACATAATAATAGGTGTATACTGCTACGTGCTCTGATGTCCTATACCCATAATATAATACATAAAGGGGGCGATACAGTGTAAATCTAAGTAATAGGATAGTAATCAACCATATATTATAAAACACGACTCGTAATAAGAATAGTACAAAGTGGAAATACTTAGAAATATATAATGGGGAGTAGATACCTGCATACCTGAGAGGTAACTGGTTAGGCCTAAACGAAATATACGAAATGAAGAAAGTAATCAACCTTTAACATTTAAATACTTAAACTAAACAACCTTCGAAAATAGGAGTTCGACGAACTCCACGATACACTGTAAGCCTATAATCGAAATATGATTTTTAATCATATTTATAATTATTAAATATTAATCTCGAGTTCTGAGAATCTCGAGCGAGGCTGACCACCTGCATGTGGGCGGACGATTGCCGGACGTCACCATGCACGCGCATCCTGAAAGAGCGGATGGTCTTCGGACGTCATCATCGCACGCGCATCCTCTGAAATGCGTAATAGTGTGAGAAGCGAATGACCTGAATACGAATAGGCCAGAAGGGACATGAGTAGGAGATCAGGGGACACTGACTATATAAGGGGGCCCAGGAGAGGACTCCCGCAGACGTGATTTTCCAGAGCTAGAGCAAGCACCTTCACGTCACTTTACACCAGAAATCGTTCAATTGGACTTAGTTTATTTTCCAATTAAATTAATTAATTGAACTTAGAATATTTTCAATCAGTTTTAATAAAACACTTAGTAATATTTCGACTACTTTATTCCATCATACCTATATCTTTGCGACAAGCTGTTGGCCCACTACAAATTTGGCGCAGTCGGTAGGATTCTTTCAAGAAGAATTCTTTGGACGAATTTATTTATTTTTTTTTAAATAAAAAAATAATTTTTTTCAACTTCGGAATTTTTTCGAAATATTGGAAAAATTTTTTTTCAAAGAAGAATTCGAGAGGCAAATCAATCACGATTCACTGTTGAAGAGGACAACTGCAGAACGTCAACTTCAACGACTCTGAGAAAGAATCATACGCGTAGCGAGCCAACCGATTCAAGTCGTCAAAAATTCAACAATCAGAAATGGAAGCAGCAACTCAAGCCGTCGTAGTGTGAGTTATAATTTTTTTTTTTTTTTGTAATGTAAAATAATTATTAAGCGCTAGCTCTGATCCGTCTCCTTTGGAATTAATATTCCATCGTAAAATTTTTTATTGTGAAGGTGTATATATATTCTCCCCGTAAAATAAAATAATAATTATTTAATAATCAATAATAATTTTTCTAATTAAAAATAATTAAATAAATATTAAAATAAAAAATTAATCAAAATAATTTTTTTTTAAGTTGGAATTTTTACAATAAAATAAAATAAAATAAATTAAACAATTTAATAAATAATAAGTTATAAAATAATAATTTTTATAATACTTAGGAAATTTTTCAAGTTCCGATTTTTGTGTTTAAATAAATAAATTAAATTAAATTAAATATTAAAGAAAAAAAAAATAAAGGAAATTTAAATAAGTAATAATTAATAAATAAAATATTTTATTGAAATAAAATAATAGCAACCAGTTATAAAAATAATTAACAAATAATAGTGACATAGAAAATTTTTCTAACAGTCAAAATAATTAAATTTTTTTTTTATTATAAAAGTATATCAATAATTTAATTTCGATAATTAATTATAAAGGTAATATAGAAATAAATAAATAATAGTTGAAAATCGAAGAAAAAAATAAAATAATTTTTCGGACTTAGAAAAATAATCGAAAAAAAAAAAAATAATTTTTTCGGACTTAGAAAAATAAACGTGAATAAAATAAAATAATTTTTTCAGATTTAGAAAATAAAAGTGAATTTTTAGAATAGAATTAAATATTAATTGAGGATTTAAATGAATATAAGAAAAAAAAAAAAGAGAGTGAACATAAGTAAATAATTTATTGAGGATTAAGAAAATTTTTTAGGGATTTACGTTGAAATTAATACGTAATAATTATCGTTTTTGAGAGAAGAATTTTATAAGGGTAACCGTTGGAAATAATACGGAATAAATAATTTGTTGAGAATAAATAAAAATAAAAGTGAATATACGTTGGAAATAATACGTAATAAATAATTTGGTGAGAATAAATGAAAATAAAAGTGAATATACGTTGAAAATAATACGTAATAAATAATTGTTGAGAATAAATAAAAAGTGGATAATACGTTGAAAAATACGGGAAAATATTTTATTGAGAATTAAAAGAAGTTGATTTATTAGAGAAATATATGTGTCACAATTGAGAATTTTATTGAAGGAATTTAAATCCTATTATTGAGTTATTATAAGGCAAAGTGGTAAGACCTTATATTTTGTGAAATTATAAAAGACAGTGAAGTCTTAAGTTTTTATTGAGTTATATTGAGAATATTTGAGTTTTATTAGGCAAAGTACCTATTTTATATTGAGAATAATTGTGAATTTTATGAGGCAAAGTACCTATTTTATATTGAGAGATAATTGTGAATTTTATTAGGCAGAGTACCTATTTTATATTGAGAAATAATTGTGAATTTTTTATTAGGCAGAGAGTCCTATTTTGTGTTGAATAAATAATTGAAAAAATAATTGAGAATTTTAATTAGGCAGAAATAAGCCCTATTGTGTTGAATAAATAATTGAGGAAAATAATTGTGAATTTTTAGGCAAGAAATAAGACAGTAGTATATATTTGTATGTTCTGAGCACTTTTGAGCAGGGAGATTTAAAAAGTTTAAGGCGGACTTTCCCCCTCAAGCCATTTTTTTTTTCCCTGTAACACGAAAAAACACTGTTTTTCAAAAACCATAATGTATGTTCTGAGCACTTTTGAGCAGGGAGATTTAAAAAGTTTAAGGCGGACTTTCCCCCTCAAGCCATTTTTTTTTTCCCTGTAACACAAAAAAACATCTGAAAACACACTTTTTTTAAAAAAAAAATAATTGAATAAGAACACTGTTTGATTAAAATAAAAAATCATTTATTAATATATGTTGTTTAATTAAATATTATGTAACCTTAATTCTAAATTATTTATACTAGTTTTCTTACTTCCCTAGTGAAAGGTACATATTCTACAATACGATCATGAATTAATAAACAATAAGCAGTTACACCTGTAAGTGATTTTGATGCCTCAATCTCCAATTGTACATCTACTGATGAGGCTGTACCTGAATCATTCTGTTTTGAAGTATCGATAACTATTATAGGAGCATTTTCTAGGAATGTTGAAGGACTCAACAGTGGATTGCGTATACTTTTTTCGTAGTACGATTCTTGAAATGATGCATACATATCATATAATATTGAAAAATTGTTTTTGTTAAAATCTACATTTAAATTATCATACGGATAAGCTATTGAATTGAGAAATACTTTCAAGTTTGTTAGGTTACAGTTATCAAATACACTACAATCTTTTGCTATTTGATTTTTTCGACCTTTTTGTAAACCCACTATAATAAATCGTGGTTTTTCTAATTTTGAAGCAGTTTTTAAGTTCCACACAGCTTTGGTAGTGGTTCCCAGTTCGGGGTACTCAAATGTTTCAAATGATCTAAAAGGAATAAACAAACTTTTTTCTTTTTCTACAATTTTAAATAATTTTAACCTTTCTTCATCGTCAACAGTAATATGTGGTACCTTCCACACTATTTTTTGTAAATCGACTGTACCTGTGGTGGCACTTCCTTCGCTTTTTACATTTATAGCATTTAAATCACTATGGCTTCGTGTTAATATTAGTTCTAATCTAGAATTAACTAATATTTTTTTAAAATCTTCAAATAAACCTAACCAATATTTTAACGGAATACATGCACTAAATTCACCAACATTATTCGTAGACTTTGTATCATTTTTAAAAGTCCAACCTGCATTTTCATAACAATAATAGTCAACTGGGGTACCTGATAAGTATCCTTTCAAGGAGCTAGTGATACCAAGAACACGTGTACTATCTACTTCTATACCATTGATTTCTAACCGTATTTGATCAAAGAGATATGAAAAACCATTATTAGAAAGTACTACTTTACCAGCTTCTGTTATTTTTCCCTCTAGATATAAAAAGCTATCATGTAGATATGGATAAACATCCGTTTGCTGGATTGATATACGTATTTCATCATTATTATTAAATGAAGTCGTATACGGTGTATATGAATGATATTCAATTTTTGTAATTTTAGAATCTGTTTCAAACCGTGAACTTATATCCAAAATATCACTTTCAGGCATTTTTATTTAGTTTATAACCAAGAGCCTTTAGAATTTTTTTATTTTTCACCGTTAATTTTTTTACTTTAGTCGATGTTATCGGTAACGCTTTAGTCGTATGACTAGCTCGATTAATGTGAAGTAATGGGTTTATATTGAACTTTAACCCCATCTTAAGAACCGTAACGTTTAATATGTAACACGACTGTTAATGTCTCACCAAAATTTTGGATTTGATTAAAATCCTGATCAACTAATTGTACAGTTATTGAATCAATATTTATTTTATTTAATTTATAATATATTAAATTTGACGGTGATTGAACAACTTTTGTCCCAATTTTTTCACTCGGAAAAAACTCGTAAATCGTATGACTTTGAAGGTGATTGTTGAATGATCCTTGAGCTATATTACACATCACTTTTATAGAATTAATTGTGTTTAAATTTACAGCTTTTTCCGATCGATGAGTTTCATACTCTGGAAAATAGTCTCGTTTTTCAAATCCTAATATAGGTGCTATTCCATTAACCATATCAAACATAATTATACCATTACATTTTATGTATGATCTAAAATCATTATGGTCAATTGAAATATCGAATTTTAAAGTTGTACCATATTTTTCATTGTAAGAATTTATTTGCTTCTTAATTTGACGGTCAATATCTGCAATTTCGTAACATCCCGTTTTTAATGCAATATAACATATACCTTCATCATTATTATTATTAGACATTACTTTCACCGCAAGTTTGTTATTAGAAGAATTTATGTTTGGAAACGAATTGAATGTTTGTAAACATAACAAAGCTATTTCAGAATCTTCGTACACGTTTAGAGGCGGGAAATAATTTGAAGATAATGTGGTTTCATTCCCAGTTATACTCAATGTGATTGATTCATTCATATTTATTTCTAGAAAACCTTTAAATTTAATTTAATTTTAAGATCCGTGACGTTTAATATGTAGAACAACTGTTAATGTCTCGCTGAAATTATCAATCGGTTTATTGTTCTGATCAACTAATTGAATAGTTATTGAATCAATATTTATTTTGTTAAGTTTATAATATATAAGGTTTAGTGGTAATTGAGTCACTTTTGTTCCTGTTTTACCGGTCGGAAAAAACTCATAAATCGAATGACTTTGAAGATGATTGTTGAATGATCCTTGAGCTATATTACACATCACTTTTATAGAATTAATTGTATTCAAATTTACAGCTTTTTCTGATCGGTGAATATCATTGCGTGAAAAATATTGTTTTTTTTCAAACCCTAATACAGAGCATATACTGTTTGAAATATCAAAATGTAGTATTCCATCACATTTTATATATGATCTAAAATCTATTTGATCCATAATTATATTGAATGATAAATATGTTCCGTTTAGTTTATTAAAGGTTAATAACTCTTTAGCAATTTTATTGTTAATATCTTGAATATCATAATATCCTTCTTCAAATTCATATTTAAATTTCGCATCTTGAATAAATTTATTATCCCCATCTCCGATAACTTCTATTTCCAATCTGTTATTAGTTGAATTTATGTTCGGAAATGAATTAAACGTTTGTAAGCATATCAAAGCTATTTCCGAGTCCTCGTTAACGTTTAGAGATGGAAAATAATTTGCAGATAATGTAGTATCATTACCTGTCAAACTTAATGTGATCGATTCATACATTGTAAAAAATCAAGACATAAATGTCCGCAATTAAATGTGTTATAATCTTGATAATTTGTATAGTTATATATAATTTTGTTTCCCTTAAAATATTTTTGTAATTCAATTGGTGGAGGTAAATCACCGAAGCTATCAAAATATATAACTTTATCTTTATTTTTATAAAACGCTACCCAATGACTACCATCACCTGAAGATACGTCCAAGTTTAATATACCACATTCAATCTGATAAGGTTTTTTAGGTAAGTCATCTCGTGAAAAGACGCCACGGAAATGACTGATATTAAACTTTGTAACATATTTTATAATATCTCTAGATGTAAGTGGTCTGTTAGGTAGCGTTTTCATCAGTTTTTTTTTTCGATCCTTTATTTTTTAAATATAATCCGTTACCTTTTTTTTTTTTAGAATTTTGGATTGCATTATACACACTAGCACTTCCAGACATTAAACTACCAAGTGCCGATAATCCTGCGAAAATAGGTATTAAGGGAATTGCACCACCTGTCTGACCTGGTGTTAAAATCAGTCTTTTACCTCTATAATTTTTCTTAACCTTTCTTTTTTTTATCGCAGCTCGTGTCCCATTTTTAATTTTATTAACACTTCCCCGTTTACCTTTACAACCCATACCTATTTTTCTTTTAGCTTTCATTGTGTTAGCTACTGCGTACGCTACAATTTTCTCTTTTCTAGGTGTATCTTTTGCTTTAAATCTTTCCCAAGCACGGAGTTCTAACACCTTATCAGCGTTATGTCTATCTTCTAAATTTTTACTAGTTGCATACACAATATCGTGATCACGACATGCAGTATCCAATGGGTTTATTCCTTTATCACCACGATCTAACCTCTTTTTTAATTTCGTACCAGGTCCACAATACTGATATTTTGGAACATGGGCTTCAAACGGGAGACTATTTATAAGGAAATTTACGAAACCTTTACCAGTCTTATCTGATTCCCACTTACGGGTTGAACACATCACATATAACTGATTATAATTTGAAAATTCTAGAGTATTTATAAGAAAATGGATTTGATTGAACAGAAAGATAAATTAGATATTTTAAACGTAGATGCTCAAATAATAAAGAAACCATCAAGACACGGACCATTATTACCTGATACTATACGTGCTATTATAGTTGGTCCTAGTGGTTCAGGTAAAACAAATATAATGTATAACCTAATCACACATGAAAACGGATTAAGATTTGAGAATATCTATTTATACTCTAAAACTTCTAATCAAGAAAAATATGTTTTATTAAAAAAAATAATAGATGATATTAAAGGTGCCAATTTTTTCATTTTTTCAAGTGCTGATAAAGTTATTAAACCAAACTTAACTAAGAAAAATTCTATTATAATTTTTGATGACGTGATTTGTGATCCACAATCTGTAATTAGAGAATTCTTCTCAATGTGTAGACATTCAGGTGCTAGTTCTGTATTTTATTTAGCGCAAACATATTCTAAAATACCAAAACAGTTAGTAAGAGATAACTCAAACTTTTTAATAATACTTAAACAAGATGATACGAATTTACGACATATCTTCAATGACCATTCATCAGCAGATATGGATTTCTCTGAATTTCGAAAAATGTCTCATCTGTGTTGGAATCATAATGATTATGGATTTATGGTTATAGACAAAACACGTGAAATGAATGAAGGTAGATATAGATGTGGTTTCCATTCTTTCATTAAAATAAAATAATAATATAAATACAGTTGTAACAGTGTTAACATCTACATAGTATTATCTAACGTTGGGTGAATCAGTTATATCAAGCTTATTATTTACAATGAATAAAGATAAAGTTTTGTTAGAAAATTTGATAACATCAAAAAAAAATATCAAACGTAAAATAATGGATATGAAGCGTGGTATTATAGATTCTGATAACTATTTTCGTGATACATTTAAACCTTTACTAGAACCATTGAGTACACTGTCAGAAAAAAACACTACACATTTATCCGACACTATCAAAAAAGAAGAAACCGTGTACGCTAGTGGTGAAGATAGCGATAGTGTACTAAATTCATCGTTTGACAATTTTTTAATTTCAAATCCTAAATTACAACGTTATGAT
Organism: Schizaphis graminum; assembly: GCA_020882235.1. Classification (NCBI taxonomy): domain Eukaryota; kingdom Metazoa; phylum Arthropoda; class Insecta; order Hemiptera; family Aphididae; genus Schizaphis; species Schizaphis graminum. The sequence continues at coordinate 33,847,402 of CM037035.1, read as the reverse complement.
AAATCTTATGGTATGCATTACGATGCGGTTAATAATCAACTTAAAATATCAAATATACCTGTTACTTTCGAACACGGTAAATTACACTTGCTCGATAATTACTATCCTTGGACTAAAGGACTTTGGTCTTTATTATGTGAAAAAGTACCAAAAAATATGTCTATGGAAGATATGGAATCATATTATAATATTTTAAAAATAACTAAAGTCTTTTTAAAAGCAGATGGAAAACCTAAAACCTCAGGATATTTCAAATGGATGAACGTTGTAAAACCTCTTTATGAACGAATGAAAACTGAAGAAAAACAATTAAACGAGGAATTATTAAAAATTAATAACGCAAAAATTAAAACTCCTCCTCAATTCAATTTAAAACAATTCGATAACTTTTTATCTAGTTCAAGCGCTAAACGAAGAAATGTTATTGATGATTCGAGCATAAGGAATGATCCATTTGATTTTTCTTCTCCTATGAATAGTTCTAAAATTACAGAACCTCTAACAGGTCAGCTATTTAAATTTAGTTTATCGCCGACAACTAAGAAAGGTTCTGGTTTATATAAAGATGTAATACCTCAAACACAATTAGTGTACTATGATGATCCGAATGAATTAGTTACTAGATTGAATCTTATAACATCATCTCAAATTGTTGGTAATACTGGTGTAAATAATGAAATCATATCTATTTTAGAAGAATTACGTGAAAGGAATATAATAGTATAATGTCTACATTAGAGTGTATAGCTAATGAGCTACATCGACCTGCAAGAAAAATATTTCCCAGACGTAGTGTAATAACACGATTTAAAGATGACCTCTGGCAAGCTGATTTAATGGACATGCAATCCCATTCTAATCAAAATCTTGGTTTTAAATACATTTTAGTTGTTATAGATACATACACAAAATATGTATGGGTAGAATCATTGAAAAATAAAACAGGAAAAGAATGTACAAAAGGTATGCTTAATATATTAAAACAAGCTAATCCAAAATTATTACAAACAGATAATGGTACAGAATTTTATAATAATCAATTTCAAGATTTAATGAAAAAATATAAAATTAAACATTACAGTTCGTATAGCGTTATCAAATGTTCAATTGGCGAACGTGTTATACGAACACTTAAAAATAATATATATAAACATTTTACTGCGACAGGTACATGGAATTGGTATAATACAATATCAAAAATTATTAATAATTATAATCATACAAAACATAGAACAATTAAGTGTACACCATATGAAGCTCGAATGAATACAAGTAAAATTAAATCAAATGTACAAATATATAATAAAATATTTCATAAACCAAAACTTAAAATTAATGATAAAGTAAGAATATCAAAATACAAACATATATTTAGTAAAGGATATACACCGAATTGGACAACGGAAATTTTTACAATATCAAAAGTTTTACATACAAACCCGATAACTTATCAACTAAAGGATGAATCAGATAATATAATTCTAGGAGGTTTTTATGAACAAGAAATTAAATTAACTGATTTCCCGAACACATTTTTAATTGAGCGTATTATAAAAAAAGTTAAAGATAAAATGCTTGTTAAATGGATGGGTTTCGATTCAAGTCATAATTCGTGGATATCGTCGACAGATGTTTTAAAATAAAGATTTTTTAATGTATGTAATTTATTTTTATTTATTACTATTATTTATTTTTTTAATTTTATAATGTCCATACGCTAGTGTCTTAATCCCATCATTCATTATATAACGTTTATCATCGTTAGCACTTAGTACAAGTTTATTCATTGTTTTAGAATGAACAATATGTTTATTCGATTGAATAAAATTCATGTTTCTACGTGTTTGTTTATCATCAACATTTTTATGGTTTATGTATGCATTTAATATTTCTATATAATGTCTAAATTGCATGTGTTTTTTAATTACATATTTTTTCACACCTTTAGCTTTTTTTACCTCAACATCGTCCACAGTTCTGTAAGCGTATAATTTTGGTCTTAATGAAACAAATTCTTTTAAAATTTTTCCTCCCATTTCATCTTTGAAATAACCGGGCTGATTTTTATAAATTTCGCTAAAACAATAATGATTGATAGGATAATTCGATGTATCAAAAAACGATGATAAATCGTATTTTATATCATTAAAAAAATTGTGTGTTCGAATAGCATATACCATAGAATCTGTATCCGAGTATAAAGAACATATTTTGTTACCATATTTATTTTTCATTACATTATAATGAAAATCGTACATAAATGTTTTTGAAACATCCAAAATTGCAAATCCTACATAAATTGCTTTATCGAATTTAATAGTTTCCTTATGTTGATGAATAGCCATAAGATTTTCAGAGTATATAGTTCTATCTTTAAAGTTGGTTTTCATCATTAATTTACTTGCTTTTCTAGCTGACGAAACCAATTTTAAAGAAATTCTAGCACGCACATTTTCCATACATTTACCAAAAACACTATTAATTAATAACTTCCAAAAATCTTTTTCAAAGTTGTTTTTAGCTTTTACTCTCATATATGTACAGAGTTCAATATATGAAGCCATCCATTTACTCTGAGAAAATCGGATAGCTCTATGAATTTTTTTTAATTTAAGTCCATTAGCAATTGCTTGTTTTAAATTTTTATAGTGTATAATATAATTTTTTTTCGGTGATAACGTAGTAATTAATTTTTTAACTTTTGAATTTGGGGGACATTCGTTTAAAGGTAAAAATGGAAAATCGTTATGTTTTTTATGTAAATATTTAGGGTAATCAATATCGACTTCTAATATATAACCAACTTTTGAATCGTTTGGAATTTTTGTAACATCTATATCTAAGTCATCAACCCATTCAAAATCTTTGAAAGGTAGTTCAGTTAACATCGACTTTCCATATAAATTTACACAATCGAGATACGTTATCCATGTAATTGGTTTATTCGGATTATAGTTCAAACCTCTAATGTTTGGTATGTTTGCTTTAGCATATCTTTTAGTTGATTGAGTTATTCCACCTCGGATTGAATTTTCGAAATACAAAAGCATGTTAAAGTCTTTTAATCTTTCTAATTTAACCTTAGTATATTTAAGCATACAATCAAAAGCAAATCCTGGAGCAGTCATATAATGAGCAGGATCTAGTTTAAGAGTAGATAAACATAAATCTCTAAAATTTTCAAATACATCCGTTAATATACTTACATCAGTTTTCAAGTAAAGGTCGCTATATTCACCCAAAGTTTTTAAATCAAATACTTTCCATATTTTTTCAGCATGAGAATAATCATCATCATTAATTTCTTCATCTTTTAAAGAGTTATAAAATACAGATTTTGGAGGCAAACGAGTTTCATTTAATTTACTCCAACTATCGATATATTCATAAGGGAAAACCCCTTTTCGTGTGACTAAATCTAATTTTTTATAAGAAAATATTTTTAGAGTCTCTCTAAATCTTGATTTATCTTCAGACAAATTTTGTGCAAGTTCGCTTAATGAGGAGGCCATAAAACGGAATGTGTCAACAAACTTTATACTAAATCTGGGAACAATTTCTTTGCTAAAGGATACATATTTTTCCGATGAATTCGGAATAACGTGAATATCATTATCATCACAACCAAGTTCTCGAATTATAAAGTGACTATCATATGATAAGTTATGAAAAAAAATTGGAACAAATGATGGATTAGTTATTACAAAATTACATTTAAAACAAAGGCATTGTCTATATTTACCAGTAAAATGACAATGATCTCTAACCTTTAATAAATTATTTTTTTTAAAAGATAATAAACATTTTTCACAAACCTCCGCTCTCTGAAATTGTTTTTCTTCCTTTTCAGTCAATGTAGCCATTGGTATATTAGTTTCATATACATCATTTATCTTTTTTCCAATATCGATCATATTTTCCATAAACTTTTTTGCTGCATCTTTACCTCTATACATTATTATCTTTGTTGGAATTTTAAATTGATGCAATAGCTTTTTTGTTATACTGTTATAATCAACTTTTACATAAAACGCATAACTCATAATTTCATGTAAATGAGTAATATAGGTTTTAGAAACCTTAGATTTTTTACTACTTTTATTCAACTCTATAGTCTGTTTAGGGTTCAAAATACATTCAAAGTCAGCATAAATAACAAACGGTATTCTATTGGTTTTTTTATAACTTTTAAAATATATGAATTCATCATCTTTTCCTTCTTCAAACATTATTGGTCTTCCTAATTCATTCTTATCACACATTTGCTTATGTTTAATCAATCCTTCTTCACCCCAAAGTTTACTTTTACACGGTTTATTCCCAAAAGTTGTAAAACATCTCTTACAAATAATTAACTTAGAACAATTTTTAGTTTTCTGACTTCTAATAAATCTTGAAAAATCTTTAATATAACAATAATGCGATGTTTTATCGTTATTATATAAAAATAGATCAAAATGATTTTTTCTTTCTATTTTACTTATACATAAAGGAAAAATATTACTTTTATTATTTAAACTATAAACATTAACTGAAACATTGTTTAGACGTTCAAATTTTTTTATTTGTTTTATTGGTGTCGGAAAATCAATACATTTAAAATTTAATCCACTTTTTTTTTCTAGAATATTGAAATACGTTTGGTTAAATCGTGATTTATTCGAACGTTGATCATATTTGCTAAGTATAGAATATTTAAAACAATATACATCTTTATTTCTAACATTTATTATGGCTTTTTTTTTTTTTATAAATATAGGTAAATCAAGATATGAACTTCCTTTCAAAGGGTTTACTAAATTAATTCTTAATTGTAACCCATCTATTGATACAAGTGACCAACCTGAACCTTTTGCAATAAATTCTGATTCCTCAGTTAATATTTTATTAAACATTCTGTTCAATAAAATAGTAAAATCAGATGAACTACATGCTAAAATGTTTGAAGTTTTAAAAGCCATATCCTGAATATCATGGGTTACTGGACGTTCGTAAACAGCGTCAACATGTATATTAAATTTTATGGATGTATTTAGACATGATTGTTTCAACTTACAAATTAGCTTATTTGAAATATAACTAAAAAATGATTTATAATCTGTATATTTCTTATAGTTCTTGATGATGTAAGTTTTTGCACATTTTTTAAATCTCTCGATTTCAATCAGTCCAGTTCCCGACGTATTCATACGCTGATATTTCGTTATTACTTTTCTTTTCATAATGAGGCTATAATAAAAAAACATATATTTTTTTTTCTTTAAATATATATGTATATTTTTATTTTTATTAAATAAAAAAAATCATTAGGTAAAATAAATAATATCTAATATTTCAAGTAATATAAATTTAATACTTATATACTTATATACTTAATATATACTTTCATACGGTTCTGTTAATAATTTTAAGTCGCGTAACAATACAGTAAATTTGTTGTGTAGGTTATAAGTGGATTGATCTCTTTCAAAACTTGTTTGAGAATAAAAGGCATAATAATTTTTTACAAGCTGTTGTGTTTCCTTTAATTTTTTTATTCTTTCTTTTATATTTTTTATTTTTTCCGGATCAAATGAAATTGTTTTTGCTAAATATTTTTCATATTTTAACATTTTTAAATCTCTTTTAATTAAACTTAGCGAATTTCTTTTTTCTCTTTGGTCTTGTACTTCTCGTTCTTCGTTTTCAACCATTTGCTGTTTTAGTCTTTTAATTTCATTTTTGATGTGATTGAATAAATCCTGTGAATAATCCATTTCTAAATCCATTTTTTCTATAAAAATTATTTTTTTATATTATTATATATTTTATCCGAAAAAAAAATATGAAAACTTTTAAAAAAAAAAAAAATATATTTTATAAATCAGTTATTGATTTGAATAAAACTTAGTTTTTAAATAGTTTCATATGTTATTCCACACCGTTGTAGCCACCGAATTATCGGATTCGGGTCGGTTATAAATGTTAACGAATCATCTATGCGACACACAAAACGAGTGTATTGTGGAACTATAAAAGTCACTGGAGCTTTGCCATCTGTACGCTAGATTCATTGATTCATACAACCGACCACATCTACAGAAGGTCATTTTCTATGAAAATTTTACGAATATATGAACTATTTACAAAAACAATACTTGTCTTATTCATATCAATAGTTGACGAGTTATGATTAAAAATTAATGTATTACATGTTATATATTATGAATGAACGGTATTAATCAAATCTCCATGTGTCGGTATAAATGTATATGTCGTAAATGGATTGGTTGCTAATGGAAATTGTGTATATAAGTCAACTATTGTTAAATATTTTGAACATTTCATACACCTATGGAATTGACAATATGTTTGTAATCCCATAATTGTTAGAAACTGTCTATGATAACCAACGAGACAAATGTTATTTATATTACCATGATTGTTATCATTGAGTACGCAAAACATAGAACAATATGATTTTTTAGATCTATGATTTATTGTAATTTCAACATATACTTCTTTTAGTATATAATTCGAATTATTAAACAAATCTAACAGATCTCTTTCGCTATACGCAAATGGATATGCCATAACCCGCCATAGCTCGTATGGAATGACACATGAATACATTGCCTCATCTGGTATAGTCATCGTTCTGTTAGTATTTAAAAAAAAATAAAAACATAATTATAATATTTAATATTTTTATTATTAATGATACAAATAGTATACATTATTTCGTGATTAACTTAAATTTCTGCTTTCAAAAAAAAACTTTTTATTTTTATCTTTATAATTATTTATGTTAAAACAGTTTCATTTCATTAGCAAAGATTTTTTTGTTTAGGTTTAGTGTATATCTAATATTCTTCATTTGTTAAGGTAAAAAAAATAAATTCAGAATGTTGATACATTTATTTTTATTTATAAAATAACAATTAACCCTTCGTTAGTGTGTTGGGGTTTATTAAACCCCACGTGATAAGATTTTACGTGATACTACTAATTATTTTGATTTTATTTTTTAGTTAGTACATTAATTATACTATAAATGTGTTTATTTTATAATTTTGTCTAATGTATTTCATTTAAAATAGGTATTGACAAATTTTATTTACTTATAAGTTCTAAAAAGTATACTAAAAATAGTTATTTTTTTATTTAATATTATTATTATATTAACAAGTTATTATAAAATTCATTTTTTATTAAGTTGAACTATAATTTTGATTTTTTGTTATTTTAAATTATGGGGTGTAATAAACCCCAACACATTAAAGATGCAAAAAACCGTTAACACACTAACGAAGGGTTAATAATAGCTTAAACAGTGATAATAATAATAACATTAAAATAAAACTAAATTAAATATGGCTAATTGAATAATCAGTGATCTGAAATCGGGTGATTATAATTTAATATAGAAACAAATTCACAATTACCATTTTTTAGATCATTTAATTGATCATACAAATTTGATAATTGTCTACGTATGCGTTTATCGCATTGTAAACCAATAAAATTAAAATGATTGTACTCGCTTAAAATACTATTTTTTTCATCTCTTAAATTTATTATTTCTACTGGGTTCAGTACTTTCCGTTTATATGTCTGACGAATTTTTTTATTAATTATTCTAATTTTTTCTTTTTTAGTTTCTTCTTCCCTATCTGAAAATTCATCATTTTGCTGTCTTTGATTTAATATTTCCTCGATTAGTGTGTTGACATATTCAATTTGAGAATCCATTGTATTATTCTATAATTTATAAGTATTTATATTATATTTTTTTTTTTTATTGTTACATATAGATTGGAACTATTATGAGTAATATAAATAGTTAAAAAATTTTAATTTATTTTATTTTATTAATAGACAATATTTAACTAAAATAGACCGATAAAAAAAAAATTTTAAAAAATAAAAAAACTTGTATTAGATCATTTTAAAATTATTTTAATGGTTATAATATTATAGATATTTCTTTTATCCTTAATAATAAAACCAAGTTCATATCACTGTTTAAGAACGAAAAATATCAAATTTCATCATATTACTATCGTTTACTTTGTTTTTTTAAATAAAATGTAACCTGGCGTATAATATAGGCAAAATAGGTACATTACTGTAGCGTTTTTATGATAAAAGTTGATATTATATCTAACTATTTATTTTTTTTTTTTTAGATAAATTTTAGATTCATTATAAATAATTTTATATAATAGAATTAAAAATTGAAATAATAACAAAAATTACTTACATTTTGGTTTCTGTAGATATGTTTGAAAAAAATGTTGGTGTTCTGCGTACACTTGTGTTCACAATAAAACTGAGGGTTTTTTAAAAAATGGATTCCTTATTAAATAGTATCCAATTTTCCATCTCTTTAAAATCTTATAATCAATTGAGTTAATAGAGAGTATACTATTTTTTTATGATATTCGTATTATATTCACAGAGTCGGAGGTTATAATTAACACGATATCCGCATTTCTACAAATAAGAACCTGTTATTATTGCCAAATATATTAAAAAGGTAAAAAAAAAACCCTAGATTTAAAGATTATATAGCTACGAGATTTTGGTTGTACAATGTACTTAAAATAAAAATATTGTCAAACACGTTTCGAAAATACTGTCAATTCTCAGAACTATTATTAATTTGAGTTATTTGCATATTATATACGAAACTATGAAATCCGCATTACTGTAAATAAAAACCTGTTATTATTGCTAAATGTTAAAGTATATTAAATAGATAAAAACATCCAGGGTTTGAAGATTATAGTAACGATGTCGAGGTCGTTTAATGAATTTTATAAAAAAAACCGGTTATTATTGCCAAATATATTAAATAGGTATAAAAACCCTGGGTTTAAAAAATATTATATAGTAACGAGATCGTGGTTGTACAATGTACTTAAAATAAAAATATTGTCAAACACGTTTCGAAAATACTGTCAATTCTCAGAACTATTATTAATTTGAGTTATTTGCATATTATATACGAAAGTATGAAATCCGCATTTCTGCAAATAAAAACCTGTTATTATTGCTAAATGTCAAAGTATATTAAATAGATAAAAACATCCTGGGTTTGAAGATTATAGTAACGATGTCGAGGTCGTTTAATGAATTTTATAAAAAAAACCGGTTATTATTGCCAAATATATTAAATAGGTATAAAAACCATAGGTTTAAAGAATATATAGTGACGAGATCGTGGTCGTACAATGAACTTAAAATAAAAAACATTGACAAACATGTTTCGAAAATACTGCCAATTCTCATGACTATTATTAATTTGAGTTATTTGCATATTATATACTAAAGTATGAGATCTGCTTATCTATAAATAAGAAAAGGTTATTATTGCTTAATGTATTAAATAGGTAAAAAAAAAGAAACCTGTTTTTTTTTTTTTTTGAAGAATGTAATAACAAGGGTGTGGTCGTATAATGAACTTCAGACTACTTGAGACCAGGAGAGAATACGTTTATAAGTAATCCTTTTGATATAATATTTTCAGTCTACTTCAACGAGTCTACAGCGAGTCCATGTGTTTATACAAATAGTTTTCCATTTTTTAATAAATTAAATTTTTTTTCAAAAATAAAATAATGTCGGTCAATTCATTCAGGAGTGATGATGAAGAATCCTTTGCTGTAAGCGATGTAAGTATAAATAAAAAATATATCTTTTTATTTTTTTTTTAATAGAATCAAATATTAAGTCATACTTGGTAAAGATAAATATAATGTTACTATAATTTTTTTAAATGTTAAAATTATTAAACATTTAATTAAAACTGTTTATAAACTAAAAAAACATTAACTAATCGCTTATTATGGTTATAGGTTGATATGATAGACACGCAAGACAAAAAAACAGGAATAAAACCGGGTAGTCAAAAGAGGGTCTACGAGAAGAAAAACAATGTAAAAAAATCAAAAAAAGTGAGTGATTTTACATAACCGATCAAGTGAACAAAATTATAATTAAATTATTTTTTTAAAGAATATTTCTTATCGAGAAAAAATTGGAAAATTGATGAAAGATCAGAAAATTGGATTGGAAATTACAAATTCAATGAGCATTCGACAAGACGACGGGATTTTGATTATAAAGGCACCTGCTGACGAAAAATCTACTGACTATTGGACGTTGTCACATTATAAAACGAAAAACATTGAGCATGTTGATTCCAAGGACAGGTAAAATATATTATATTACTTTACTATCGCGCTTCAAATATAACTAAATAACTATAGTATACAATAATATATAATATACAATAATAATACTATAGTTATTTATTTTTTAAGTAAGATGTTATTATAAAAATAATTTTTACAGATGGAAACATGCTGAATGTTCAATGAAGCTTGCAATAACCGATCAGGTAAAGGATCAAACAATATCGAGTGAGCTGAACGAATTGGTTCAAATACTTTTCGACCGCTTCATGAAAGATTCGAAGAAAAAAATTACACGAATTTGATATGTATTATAAATAAACTATGTTTATAATAGTGGTGGCTGGAAATCATTTAAATAAATAATAAAACTTTGATTACAATATTATATGTCTTGTTTTTTTATTTAAATATAAATCAAATAATACATTTATAGGTTAAAATAAAAAAAAATAATATAAAAATTATTACTAACATTTAGGTAATATATATATATATATATATTTTACAATATTATTAAATCCTGCAAAATCATGTTTGATAAAGAATTAAAATGAAATTGTAATAGCTCGTACATGAATGAAATATCATCACTTTGTATATTACTATAGCTGAAATCATAATTTTGAATATATTGATTTGTAAATTCGTTTCGTTGGCAAGACAATGGTAACCCCTTTACGTCAGCCTTGATTAACGCGTAAGCTGTATCGAATGTTTTTTGGTATGATTCCAACTTTTTCTGTTTTTCAACTATATACAAGTCTATACAATGTTGTAATTGTTTTAAACGATGAAGATCAACATGAGATAATGTTATGTAGTTATCATTAGAATATAAAACAATAGTTGATTGGTTTACGTTAACAGAGTAGAAAAAGTTGTCTGAAATTCTAACACGTTTACATCGAGTATGTAAATTATTAATAATTGTATTAAAATTGTTTTCACACATTAATGTACACCACTGTTCTAGATCAAGCGTTACAACTTTTTTAGTTAATTTACATTCTAATAATATAATAATTGAAATTTGTTTATTAACTAAAAGTCCAACCGTCACACTTTTCTTGCTAAAAGGACGGATATCGAACACTGATTTTGATACAACGAGTGATGGATTCATATTATATGACGATGAGTTCTATCAATGGTGAACACTTTTTGAACAACAATAATTTTCTAAAATATTAAAAAAAAATAAAAAATAAATGTAGTAAACCGGTATTGTTTTGAAGTTTGAATATGATCAGTAGGAAGCTTAGCTTAAACTAGTAATTTTTATATACTTCTACATATTATATACTAACCCTGGGGGGGGGGGATAGACATTAAAAAAAAAAAAATGTGAACATATGACCCAGTCAGATAGCGAGTAAAGGGTTATTATATTTACCTACTTACCTAACCATAGAACCTGAAATTTTAGAAACATTAACATATTTAATTTAAATTAGACGCGTTATCCCACTAGGCCACATGTTCACGAGGTATTAAATCATGTATTAACACATTTAAATTATTTATTATAATAATAAAATATTTATTTATCATAACATAAAAAAAGTTAGAATTAATCATACAATTTGTTAGCAAACAGTATCATATGACCTAGATTCACAATTACATTCACAAATGTTGTTAATATTACCGTATTTTTTTATCACATTTTCAATAAACTGATTTCCTTTTGATAATAGTACATATATACATTTCGGATTCCATCTTGAATGTTCGATCCATGGATTATCATCTTTTTCCCAATTATGTAAGATAAGTCCACAGCAAAAACATTCAACGATATCTTTTTTTCCTGAATATATAAAACCGCATTCAGCTAATGAATATTTATCTTGAGATGAAGTTAGTGGAAATAAGTTGAATGTTTTCAATCTTGATGAAAATGTAGTATATTGTGGATGTGCAGGATATACATTGTTTCGTACTAAAGTAACAAGTGAACAAAAATTGTTGCTAAATTTTTGAAAATTCATTTTTTAAACTGAAAATATTCACTTACTAAGAAAAAATTTGAAACAGAACTTGATCATACGAAGGATTATTACTAACTGAACTAAAGTGTATTAAATAAACAATTTATAACTTTTAAAAAAAAAAAAAAAAAAAAAAAAACAGTGTAACCAACATGTATAATATACAAGGATGGAAATTAATGGCTTGAGGGGGAAAGTCCGCCTTAAACTTTTTAAATCTCCCTGCTCAAAAGTGCTCAGAACATACATTATGGTTTTTGAAAAACAGTGTTTTTTCGTGTTACAGGGAAAAAAAAATGGTTTGAGGGGGAAAGTCCGCCTTAAACTTTTTAAATCTCCCTGCTCAAAAGTGCTCAGAACATACATTATGGTTTTTGAAAAACAGTGTTTTTTCGTGTTACAGGGAAAAAAAAAATGGTTTGAGGGGGAAAGTCCGCCTTAAACTTTTTAAATCTCCCTGCTCAAAAGTGCTCAGAACATACATTATGGTTTTTGAAAAACAGTGTTTTTTCGTGTTACAGGGAAAAAAAAAATGGCTTGAGGGGGAAAGTCCGCCTTAAACTTTTTAAATCTCCCTGCTCAAAAGTGCTCAGAACATACAAATATATACTACTTAAGACCTATAGTGTTGATTAAAAATAATTGAGAAAATAATTGTGAATTTTAGAGGCAAAGGCCTAGTATTTGAAAAATATATGAGAGTAATTTGGAATAAAAACGATAATAATTAAGTAAAAAAAAAAAGGAATATAAAAAAAAAATAGAATATTATTAAGTTAGCAATTAATATAATAAAAAAAAATCAAAAAAAAAAAAATATTATATATTACTTTAGCCGTAATTTATTATTAAGGATTAAATTAAGTTAATTTTATTTAAGTATATGAATAGAATAGACAATTTGTTTTAATTTAAGAAAAGTTATTTTTCGGTGATTAATGAGTAATATAAAAATAAATTTATGAGTAGTGATACGGAAGGTAGTATAACTGACGAATTAAACGATAGATTATCGGGAGAAAAAATTAATAGTGAAACTAAAGAAAAAGGAATTCAAGTGGAATTAAATATAAATAAATCTGATAAAAATAAAACAGATAGTGAATTAATTACAGCGGAAGGTTACGGAAGTCCGCAAGAATTTGATAAAAATAAATATTTAAGTGAAATAGTAGAGAAAAGTTTATTAGATACAAGTATTAAATTCAATACAATTAACGAAATCGAAAAAAGGGTTATAGGTACGCGCACAAAACCGAATATAATACACGCGCAATTGCAACCAGTAACTAGAAAACCTAGAGTAAAAATGGCAGAAACTAAACTTTTATTAAAAGATATTTCATTGTTAATACCAAATTGCGCTGACGAAAAAGATGTATACGCGTTTATTAGGGCATGCGATTACGCATGTGAGGCGATAGAAAAAGAACAATTACCATTATTAACTAAATTTATAGCAACTAAATTAACAGGGAAGGCATTAGACGTATGTCGATATAGGGAAACTTCGACTTGGGATAATATAAAATTTATTTTAAAAAGCGCATTTGAACAACCATTATCTCCGCAAACACTTCAAATAAGTTTGAACTCTTTACGCATGCGAAATGACGAAGACGTACAATCTTATAACGGTCGCGTAGAAAAATTGTATTATAATTTATGCAGCGCAACGGTAGCAAATAAACCCGCGGAGGAAGCGAAAATTCTTAGGCAAGCGATAACGGAACAGGCATTAGCTATATACATTAATGGTTTAAAAATGAATTTACAAACAATAATACGTGCGAGAGATCCAAAAACTTTAGAAGTAGCTATGCAACTAGCCAGACAACTGGAAATCGAACTTAGTCATAATACGGAAATGACACAGAGTAATGTAAAGAAGGAACAAAACGCGAATAACTATAATAATAATAAACGTTGGTCAAATAATTATCAGAGTAATAATAACGCGCAGAAATTTAATAATAATTATAACAATAACTTTAGACAAAATTATAATCGCGGAAACTATGGACAAAACGAAAATAATTTTAACAATAATTATCGCAATAATAACGGCAACAATTTCCCTAGGAATAATAATTTTAACAGAGGCGGTAATATTGCCAATAATAACTATAATAATTATCCGCGTAATAATAATAACCAATATAACAATAATCAGAGTATCAATAGACAAAATAGTGCAGGATGTTATAATTGCGGTAGAAATAATCATATCGCGCGAGATTGTCGCATTGGCAGACAAAACCAAAGACAAAATAATAATGTTCGTTAAACCGTACAAAGTAATAATAATGCGCAACAAAGTAATATTAATAATAATAATGCAACACCGATAACTTGCACTTACTGTAATAAAATAGGACATGATAGTGTTAGTTGTTATAGTAGGCAAAGAGATGAGCGTAACAATACTAATCAGTCGGGAAACGGGCAGGCATCGAACGGCGCCGGCGTCCGTTCGATCAGCCAAATAGTAGCCGTACCGGAGGAGCAAATGTACAACGTTGCTTCAACATCGTTTCAGTAATACACGATAATCATATTTCATTTCAATCACCTAATTTTAATACAGAAAATATTAGTCTTCTTTTAGATACCGGTAGCGAAATAAATTTAATAAAAATAGATAAATTAACCGGCGAAACTTTAGTAAATGAAAAAGAAAAAATATTTTTAAAAGGCATAAATGACAAAATAGTATCTACTATTGGTAAAATTACAATAATTTTAATATTAAATGAAAATGAAATAAAAACCGATTTTCATGTAGTGAATAAAGAATTCCCAATACCGAAAGACGGGATTCTAGGTCACCACTTCCTGTTGCAAAATAACGCAGTAATAGAAATCGCAAATAATATATTGACGATTAAAAACGATATTAAACGCGAATTAAATAAAATATGTTTTACATTAAAACCGCGAACGGAAACAGTAGTATCTATACCAATAGCCGATCCTAATATGGAAAATAAAAATATTTTAATACACAAACAAGAATTAATACAGGATGTCTATTGCGCTAATATAATAAATACAGTTAAAAATGGAAACACAGTTATAAGTATATTAAACATTTCGGAATCACCACAAAACATTTTCGAGGACGAATTAAATAAAATTTTATACGAAGATAACGTAGAATATAAGTTACACGAAATAAAAATGATTAACGATAATAACGACCGCGTAAATAAAATTAAAAATTTAATACGAAGTGACCATCTAAACAAGGAAGAACGAGATACGATATTAGAAATATGCGAACATTTTTCGGACGTTTTTCATTTAGAAAATGATTATTTAACATTTACAAACGCGGCAGAACATGTAATACGATTACCGGCTAATCAGCCACCGATTTATAAAAGACCAGTGGCGGATCCAGGGGGGGTGCCTAGAGGCCTCGGCCCCCCCCCAGACCAGACCTCTACAACTGTCTATTTAGTAGTTTTTACTAATATAAATATTTTAAATTCTGGTAATAAATAATAATGCATTATAATTACTGATTATTGATTACGTCATAATATTTATTTTGGAAACCACTGGGAAGTGGTAATGTTATTGACGTTATTGCCGTTATTGGAATGAAAACAGATAAAATTACTATTTTTAGAACTTATTTCGTTGTGTTCGAGATTTGACGAAAAACACGTTATCGGGTTATTACTTATTATTTTCGTGACCGTGTCACTGTGAACAGTGTGAACGCGTTTCATTATATTTTATATTATATTATTAAAACCATATTGGTATTTTGTATTTTCGAGTTTTTACTTTTTAATGTATTAACTTTTTAAGTATGGATTTTATTACCAGAGTCAAACAAAAACTTAACAATTACACCTTCAGACCTGAAATTAATGTAAGTATCTACATTTATTTATTTAAAATGTTTTGTTTAAGTGTTTGAATAGATAAATAATTATTTAAAATATTATGCATAACATAATTTTCAATTAAATTTACTTATTGAAAGTATCTTATATTCTAGGTACCTCATAATACTAATAATGCGATTTATGACCGAGAAATCAGGGAAACTGTATCAGCAACCACTTCAATTAAAGAAAATGTATGTATGTATATTCTATGTAATATCATTACATAGACATTATATAATTATTATTTATTGACATTTTTAAATATGAATTATTATCATTAGGGCTCGGATTTATATGTATTTATGAAATCAAAATATGTATTTATGTTAGCAAAATATGTACATAAATATGTGCTAAAAATATCAAAATATGTATTTTACTAATATGATTTTTTTATTAATATTTAATTACATAATATATCCATATGAATTTCTAATGAAACAAATCATATTTTAAATATTAAAATTATTAATAAAAAAAGGTGTTACAAATTATAAAATATAAATAAAAAAGCTAAAAAAAAATAAAAATTTTAATTATCTTAATTACAATTTATGATAACAGCCATTTTGAAATTTTGAAATTCAAAAGATCTTTGATTTTGTCCTAAAATTGCCTTATACTGACTAAATGATATTTCGGCTTCCACTGATGTTATTGGACAGTATTGCATTTTGACTATGTCTGAAGGAGTAAGTTATATATCTACCATGCATAGATTAAATTCAATAATTGGTATTATTATTTTGTACTTTTGGAAATATGAGAATTTTCTCTATTGAAAAATAAAATCCTACATAATTTAATTATTTATTTCAGTTAGAATGATTATTAATATATAACAGTTATTATTATGTTGAATGTTAATTGGGAAAAAAACTACATAATTATCATTTTTTTAAAATTATTGAAAATAGTATTCTACTGTTTAATTTTTATAGTAATGTGGTGATACTAATATTTTATACTTAAAAATTTGTATTTGGTATCTATTTTTATTTATTTAAGGACATTTTTAAATCTCAATATTTTAATTTTCACCTGTAATAACCTATATTATTTATTTAATTGTTACAGAATTTGACATCAAATCAGACAAAACCTGTTGCAATAAAGAATTATATAGGCTGTTTGGATATTGGAAATTTTGCTGATAAACTTAATTTGAATCCCTACATAAAATATTCAATTCTTAGAAATCATTGGATTCCTCCTCCCAATTATGAGTATCCATGGTCTGAACACATACGAGCAGGTGGAATTAAAAAAAGAAAGCCTTCAAAGAAACATTTAGACAACTATACTTGGTTAGTTTTATCAGATGTTTGTAAAGGACTTTTTTGTAAATATTGTTTTCTATTTGCACCAACTAATGTTAGTAATGTTGAGCTTAAAACTCTTGTGAAAAAGCCATTGCTTAATTTTTGTAAGCTTACTGGAAAAAATGGATATCTTGAAGTTCATAATAGAAACAAGTATCACCGTGATGCACTTCAACCAGGCCAAAAGTTTTTGCTTGCTTATGAAAATCCAAATAATAGTGTCATAAACCAAGTTAATTCATTTCGATTCAAACAAGTAACAGAAAATCGTGAACGATTAAAACCAATAATTGAAACTTTGATTTTATGTGGAAAACAAAACATACCATTGAGGGGACATCGTGATGATGGAGAACTTCTAAATTCAAATCCCCAACTTTTAAAAAATGATGGCAATTTTCGTGAAATTTTAAGATATAGAGTGCAATCAGGGGATATGATTTTAAAGAAACATTTAGAAAGTTCATCGTCACGTGCTACATACATAAGCAAAGAAACTCAAAATAAATTATTGCATTGTATAGGTGATGAATTGAAGTCTCTGATTGTTGATCAAATTAAAGAAGTTGGAATATATGCTATTATATTCGATGAAACAACAGACATGTCGCATACCGAACAACTCAGTTTATCATTACGATATGTGTATGATGAGAAAATCTATGAGCGCTTTATTCAATTTGTTGATGCATATAAATGTATAAATGACAATGATATTGTATCAGGAGAATCAAAACTAACTGGTCGTGCAATTGGTCATATTGTATTAGATATATTAGAAAACCTCGGATTAGATTCAAAACTATGTGTAGGTGTTGGTACTGATGGATGCAGCGTGATGACTTCAAATGATATTGGTGCTGTTACTACTATTTTGGAAACTTGTCCTATGGCTGTTCGATGTCCATGTTTCAACCATGCATTAAACATTTCTCTGTCTCAGTCATCAAAAGTGGTTTCTATTAGAAATACTGTTAGTATACTAAAAGAAGTAATTGCATTTTTTAATAGTTCTGCCAAGCGACAAGTTGTTTTAAAAAACATTTTGAAACACAATTTAAAAGGACTATGTCAAACACGTTGGATTGAAATGCATGATGGTGTGTTACAATTTAAATCATCTCTTTCAAAGGTAAATATAAACAATATACAATTATACATTTAGTTAGATTTGTAAGAATTATAAACCTCAGTATTAATTTGTTTACATTTATTTCAGATAGTAGAATCGTTAGTTGAAATTCAGAGTTGGACAGATAAAGCATCATCATCAAAAGCACTTTCGCTTGTTAATACTATTTGCACTAGTGAATTTTTGATTTCTTTATACTCTCTGATTGATATATTAAAACATTCACTAGTTGTCAGCCGTCTTCTACAATCAGATTCACTTGATCTACAAAATGCAACACAAGCTACTCAAAGTATTTTAGAGTTATTAGGAGAAAAAAGAAATAGTTGTAATCAAGCATTTAAACATATATTTTCTGAAGCACAAAAAATGGCAACTGAATTAGGCTTTGAAATTAAATTACCTCGTTTAGTTAAAACAATGAATCACAGAGCAAATTATCCTACTGAAGGAGAAGGAAATAAAGCAATAGAAAATTACTATCGTTGTTCCATATATATACCATTACTTGATGGAATTTATACAGATCTCAAGACTCGTTTAAACCCCAATACATTGGAGTTATTTGATTTGCGGTTACTAATACCAAAAGTATTTTTGACTATTATGGCTTCAGACAAAAATATCACAAGACAAATATTGCAACAAAGGATATTAAAAATTGTGCCTAAATTTAATTACTTATGGAAAAATGATAACTATACCAAAGATGTATTAGCTGGTAAAATATTTATACTAAAATGTTTCATGTTATAACTTATAATATATGTATGATTTAATTTTAGGAGAATATGACTTATGGTTAAACATGTGGCAAAATCAATCCAACAACATAGAAATAAAACTACCAAGCACTGCTATATCTTCACTGATAGTTTGTTCCAAAGATATGTTTCCTACAATTTTTTCATTATTAAAAATATTAGCAACATTGCCTGTTAGTACTGCTACTGCTGAGAGAAGTTTTTCTACTTTGAAGCGGGTGAAAACATGGCTCCGTACTACCATAAGTCAGGAAAAATTAAATGATTTATGTCTTTTAAATGTACATAGAGATTTAAATTTATGTAATAAAAGTGAAACGATTATTAACAATTTTGCTTCTAAAAATAAATGTAGATTAGATTTTGTATTGTAGTTATTTTTAAAATAAAATAATTAAAATTTATGATAGTATAATTATTATAGGTACCTAATTATTAATAATTAACATAAATGATTCCTAATCCAACCATAATCAAATTAATAACGTCCCCTTTACCATTTCTTTTGTATTTTTTAGGAACAACATACATTTTTTGTGTATTATATACGTATGGCTCAGAAGTAATTTTTAAGAGGCCCCCCCCAAAATTCAACTCTGGATCCGCCACTGTAAAAGACCATATAGGTTACCACAAGCTCAACAAAAAGAGATTGAGGAACAATTAAGTAAAATGGAAAAAGACGATATAATAGAACGTTCAATGTCACCTTTTAATGCACCATTACTTTTAGTAAAGAAAAAATCAGATTCATCTGGTAAAGATAAATTTCGAATAGTAATAGATTTTAGAGCGCTTAATCAAGTAACATTAAATGAATTTCACCCGTTACCAAATATTACGGAAATATTAGACCAGTTAGGACAATGTCAACTTTTTACTATTTTGGATTTAGCAAGCGGATT
Source organism: Schizaphis graminum (assembly GCA_020882235.1). Lineage (NCBI taxonomy): Eukaryota > Metazoa > Arthropoda > Insecta > Hemiptera > Aphididae > Schizaphis > Schizaphis graminum. Next base: position 33,827,205 of record CM037035.1, on the reverse strand, counting down.
TTATCAAATACCGTTAGCAAAAGAATCTCGGGAATTAACAGCGTTTTCGACCGGTCAAGGTCATTATCATTTTAAGCGTATGACTATGGGAATGAAAACAAGTCCCGCGACTTTTCAAAGACTTATGAATAACGTACTTTCAGGGATTATAGGCATTAAATGTTTAGTATACCTGGATGACATAATAATATACACGAAAAATTTAGCAGATCATAATAGTAAATTGATAGACGTTTTCGAACGCCTACGGACGCATAATCTAAAAATACAACCGGATAAATGCGAATTTTTAAAGCGCGAATGTTTGTACTTAGGTCATGGAATTTCAGAACACGGTATTAAACCGGATCCGAAAAAGATAACATCAGTATTAGAATTTCCGACACCAAAGAACGTTAAACAAATAAAATCATTTTTAGGCTTATCGGGATATTACAGAAAATTTATAAAATCATATAGTTTATTAGCTAAACCAATGACACACTTATTAAGAAAAGATGTAAAATTTGATTGGGACGAAAACTGTCAAGCAGCTTTCGATAAATTAAAAAACGCACTTTGTTCAGAACCGATTTTACAATATCCAGATTTTACAAAAGAATTTATACTTACAACCGATGCGAGTGGTAAAGCTTTAGGAGCTATATTATCGCAAGGTGAAATAGGTAGCGATTTACCAATAGCTTATGCATCTAGAACTTTAAATAGAAGTGAAATGAACTATTCAACAACCGAGTTAGAATGTTTAGCAATAGTATTCGGAGTTAAACAATTTAGACCTTATCTTTATGGTAGAAAATTCGTAATATTAACAGACCATAGACCGTTATCTTGGCTATTTAATTTAAAAGATCCTTTATCTAAATTAGCGAGATGGCACATACAACTCGAATAATATGATTACGAAATAAAATATAAACCGGGAGTACAAAATTCGAATGTAGATGCGTTGAGTAGAATGTATAATATACAGGAAATAAAAAACGAAAGTTATACCAGCTTTTTGGAAAAATCGGAAACAACCGTAATAACAAATAAAAACGTAAAAGAAGTAAATGGAGATTTATTGGAATCACCAATAGAATACCACGTAGTATCAGAAATAGAAAAATATTATAATTTCAAATCGGGAATTAATTATGAATTAAAAAGAAAGTTCGGAAATAATGAAATGTTAAAATCTAATAAAGAGATAGGCGATGTAGTAAAATTTAAACATGAGGAAAGATATATTATATTTATAATAACTAAAAGTAAAGTAAAGCAATTAACTACGTACGAAAATCTTTATTTGGCATTATTAAATTTAAAATACTTTTGTATCAAACATTCTTTGAATAAATTAACTATGAATCAAATAGGTAAAAAGGATGGTTTGGATTGGGCAAAAGTAAGATCAATGATTAGGTATATATTTCGCAATACAGATATAGAAATACTAATCTGCACTAAATTAGAATATACCAAAGAGGAAAAATTAATTATATTTAAACAATTTCATGATTCTTTATTAGGGGGTCATGCTGGATTACACAGAACGGTTAAAAAGATAAAACGGCAATTTAATTGGCCAGGTTTAAAACAAGAAGTGAAAGAGTATATAAAAAACTGTCCTTCATGTCAGGCTAATAAGACGACAAATAGACATCATAGAAGTCCAATGATAATTACAACGACAAGTTCTAGACCGTTTGAAAAAATATTTATGGATATAGTAGGACCTTTAATAACAACTGTCATGGGAAATACATATATATTGACCATGCAGGACGACCTAACAAAATTTTCTTTGGGCGTTCCATTGCCAAATCATACGGCAAATACTATAGCTGAGGCTTTTGTAGTAAATTTCGTATGTGTGCACGGTATACCTGAAACTATTTTGACAGATCAAGGTACAGATTTTCTTAGTAAAGTTTTCACAGAAGTGTGCAAGTTACTAAAAATCAATAAAATAAATACAAGTCCTTATCACCCACAAACTAACGGTAGCTTAGAACGATCACATAGAACATTAGCCGAATATTTAAGACATTATGTAGATAAAGATCTAAACAATTGGGACCAATTATTACCATATGCATTATTCGTATATAACTCGACAGAACACACTTCGACCAATTATCAACCATATGCATTGTTATATGGAAGAGAGATAGACATACCAGTTAAATTAAAAAGTAATCCGGAACCGAGATATAATTATGATGACTATATATTTGATTTAAAACAAAAAATGCAGGAATCGCACAAAATAGCGAGAGAAAGGTTAATTAAAAAGAAAATAAAATCTAAAAAACATTATGATAAAAAAGAGCATACTGAAGAGTTAGAAGTAGAAGATTTAATATTACTTATAGATAAAACGCAAAAGAATAAATTAAGTCCTTTATGGAAGGGTCCATATGAGGTTTTGGAAATATTAGATAGTGAAAACGTAATAATAAAAAGAGGTAGAAAACATGTTACTGTACATAAAAATGATGTGAAAAAATATCACGAAAAATCGGAAGAAGATAAAAGCGATTAAATAAAAATAATTATAAATATAAAGTAATCAAGTAAATTAAGTTATAAATTATAAGAAATAATAGAAATAAGTAAATATGTAAATTATATTGAAACTGTATAAACTAAATAAGTTACTAACTGAAATATAATTAAAATTAAATAAAATATATAATATGTGGGGAATATAGGTATAGTTATAGTAAATAATATTTTAATTAGGTATACGCGTACACGAAAATGTTGTTATATAATATGAAAATATCATATTATAGGCGTACGATATAGGGATTATATAATGTACCTAATATTAGTTTGGTAAATAGCTTATCACAAACCCGCGACCGTTGCCCGATACGATGGTGGGAATTATTATACTATATTATATTTTATATTAATTATTATTTTATTTTAATTATATAGTTTTAGTTTTTACCGTACCCGCTGTATGTTACGATCGATCTTTTTTGTAAGTAATTGTATGTAGAATTCTATCACGTGATTTTTTATATGGTATATTATACGGCTCAAAATTAGATTATACTGTGTTCATATTGTATCAAATAATAAATGGTATTTGTGTTTAGTGGCACCCAGTATTAAATATTTATAGTGTTTAGTGTAAAATATATATGTGGGTGAAACCACAAATATATAAAAAAAAAATAATAAAATTATATATAGATATTGGTAGATATATGATAAGATAAATATTTTATTTTTACAAATAAAACAAAACAAGAACAATTTCTGACTGAATTGGGAATTGCAATCGATCATGAAAAACACTGTTTTAAGAGACTAAGAATGTACGAATCGCCTAAATGTCTAGATATACACGTAAAAACGGCAAATGAAAAATTAGAGGAACCATATTCCGAATTAGAATTAAAACAAATAGCTAAAAACATGACTGATTATATGCACGACATGGCAGGGGGCACGGAATCTTTAAATTACGCTTTCTGTAAAACTTTGGACGATTGGTTAAACTATATACCAGAAGCCGACGAGATAATGAAACATCAGAGAATGCGTACTTACGAGCCTATAATAATCAAAAAGAATACAACATAATAAAATCAGATTATTTCTCTTTCTCTAATATAATTAAGTTATAAATAATAAACAATAATATTATAGGTTAATTATGATAATGGTAACAAAAAACTTTGCAATTGAAAATGATGATAATGATGACACTATAGAAGTCTACGAAGATTGGACTAAAACTCAGCCACCCGAACTTATTGCAATAAAAACGGATACCAAGGATACCACGGAAATCGAAGAATTAACAACAAACAATTTAGAATATAATAATAAAATTAACATTTTAAGAACCCAACGTAATAAAAGAACAAAGCCTAATAATAATACAACAGATCTTATTACACACACTAATACGACAACACAACCAAAATTAGTCACAACAGATAATAAAATAAGAATAGAAAATACAAATACAACAAATAATTTAAACAATAGCAATAGCACCGTTACACATCCAAGTCATACATTGAAACAAGAAAACACGACTATAATAGATAAATTTAACGTTAGTAAAATTATAAATAACAACACAATTAATAGCACAGAAATAAATAATACAACTAACTTCATAGACGAAGCGGAAAGCGTTCAAAATAAAATTAGGTACGATAATTATATTGTTATAGCCATAGGTGTATTGTTAATAATCAGCATGTTGTTAGTAATATATGCGTGTAGATATAGCTATATGAGACAATTTCGTTATACGAATGTAGAGGAACAAGTACAGTCCGAACGGTATGAGATGTATGAAACCACATTATAAGGACCAATAAAATAGAATAATTTAGATATTTAATTAAATAGAATATAAGAGGAATAACGAAAAAAAATAATAAAAAGATATATAACATAAGAGAGAGAAGTAATATATACATTACAACAATAAACAATAAACTAATATAAAATATGTAGTAGTTAGCTAATGTAAGCATTTTAAGTAAGCGACTTATAAACATTATAGTGAAGGAAGAATGGACATTATTTATGTCAGCGAACCGGACTCGCAGAGGTTCAAGGTGCCACTAATAACAGGTGTAGATATAAATGATATCCCGGAATTCGAAATACAAACGGTTACACTAGGGGGAAGGACGCCAGGTGAATCTTAGGTTAAACAAAAATGGTGAATTTATCGGTGAAAAATTAATGGAGTGCAATAACGATCCACGGTTCGTCAGGGCGGATCCTCCTTCCGCAGTACTTGATCAACATAATTGTTGGTACGAAGGGTACGAGCATGATGACGGAGTAAATCGGCCAGGGGGGATAGAAGCGAATTACGCTTGTATTCTAGATAACCTTTTATTTGAACTGAGAGTGGGACAACTGTCGCGGACACCCATTCCATACGTTCCGTACACCGGTCCACCGGTTGAGGTCGGCGAACGCCATCAGCCGGAGATTCTTATAGAATTTGAGGAATGGCCGATTCGTCACGAGTTATTATGTATTTCACTACCACATTTTGGAGGGGGTGGATTTAATGAAAGCCGACGGTTAGATTTTCTTATAAATTTGGGACGTAAAATAAAGCACCAGCGTCACAGTTGCTTTTCGGGGGAATGGGCAGAAATACCCTACTGTTATTACGAACACATTAGATCGGCACTTGACACCATGCGAGTACCGTTAAGGCGAGAAGAGCGCACCAGCACAATAGAATATTTAAGAGGAATAATGACAACATTAGTGGGCAATTTCCACGAGTATAAGGAACAGTTGTGTTGGATGTTAAAACGAGCCATACACTATGACATGGATTATTTAATCACTATTAATGATTTTAATCGTTGGGAATTTTAACCACGAAATGACCACTTGTAAATTATTAAATTGTACATTAATATTAAGTTTATTTATATGATAATTAAATTGTAAGTTATTATAAGTAATATAATAAAGTATGATTATATTAACATAAAGTTATAGTACATTCATTATTTAAACATTTGTTTAGTAATACCAATATTATCTAATACACGTATTATGATATAGGTTATTTTTAATAACAGCTGTTCAAGGACAACTACCATACTCTATCGAAGAATTTGAAACCGAGACAAGCATATTTTATGAAAATCAAGGAGATATCAGAATAATAGGAGCTCAATGGGAGCTAATAACTTATGTACCCTTAACAAATTACGATGATAGATATAAGCAATTAGAAGTAGAAATTAATACTATGATAAATCATTGTCAGGATAAAATGTCGAAACATGAAATTTGTTCTAGGTTTGAAAATATATTAAAAACAATGTTTAACGAAATATCTGCTCAAATGGAGCAAATGTATGAGTCAATCGGTAGATATACACAGGGCCGGATTGGGTCGGCGTGCGATCGAGCTAAACTCGATGGGCCGCTACCTTATTATTGATTTGGGCCGATGCTATTATAGTCATGATTATAATTGTTTTAATAGTGAAATAATTTTTATATTCTATAAGAATGAACGCCAAATGGTTTAAGATTAAACTCAGACGTTTGAATTAACCGTTATCGAACGTAGCCCATATATTGTAATAATATAAAAAATTGTAGGCTGTACTTTATCAGTTGTTAAGTGGAGAAAATTAGTATATTATATATTTTGTCGTTTACAAAACTGTGTAGTTTAGTCGTTCAATAGTTTTGACTTTTACTGATAATATTAATTATTACAGAATTCTATATTTATCATAGTGTCTCATATCGATATTAGGAGTTGCCTATCCATTCTTTATTATCTATGGTACAGACAACGTATTTACTATTTACTATTATTATAGATAATAAAAGATAAAAAAGTCAACATTATCGTATTTGAAATTTATATTTGATTGTGTTGTTGTTAAATACTAATACTGGTTTTAAATGCTAATATTCGCTTATAGTATATTTAAAATTATCTAATTAATTTGTAAGATTTAATGGATAAATCACGTATCAAAGGTGGAGCGGAAAAAGCTCGCCTTAAGCGAATTATAAAACTCAAAGCAGCTGCAAACGATCCAAAGCAAAAGAAACTCTGTTTTTCAAATAGTTTTTCTCACGAAGTAAATATAAATTAATTGTTTTTATATTTTTTCTAATTCAAATTATTTTAAATAGGTTGATATTTCTAACAAAACTGAAAAAGCTTCTGCTATTATAGTTGTAGCTGAGGTATGAATGGTATTTCAATTATTTTTATTTTTTTGTGTGCTTATGTGGTAAATGCAATTGTCTGTAGTTTATGTTTTGTGTTATGTAATGTTTAATGTTATATTCATATTCATTATTATTAATTGTTATTATTATTATAAATACTTTAATTACCTACCTAAAGAAATCTTTCATTTGTCATGATCATTTATTATTTTTGTAATTTATATTAAAAGTGGCAATGATTTAGTTGAAACAGTGAAAGAAAAAGTAGGTAAGTATAATAATAATATTTTTACATTTTTCTATCAATAAAAACTTGTGCATTTTTAAATGAGATGTTTTAAACATGGAATACAATTTGGTTTTTTATCTCTTGAGAATACAATTATATTTTTAATAGAATACCAATAATATCATAGGATTAAATCAAAATTAGTTTAGAATAAATTTGTTTAGTGGTTAGAAGACAAGAATGTATCCATTTTAATAGACTTATCATAATGTGAAAATATTAATGTTTACTATTTTAAAACATGTATGAGTAATATGAAATAGGTTATTCAACAATACTATCAATTATCTAATATGATTAAATAAATATATTTCAAGTCCTGTTTTTAATAAAAAAATAAAGAGCCAGTATAAACTTCTTTTCTTTTAAAATGTAAAAATCTATTAAAATAGTTTGGAATGTTAAAAACCAAAACAATATTCCCTTAAACTTAAAATAATAAATAATAAATTACAACTTTAGTATTATTTATTCCATATTCAACACACCTCTATATTTTAGATTCTGAACGAAGTGATGAATGTATTGCATTTACTATGATGTGTGTTTTTTTTTTTTTTGTGTCTGACTCCAACATTTGGAGCAGTAATAATGCTCCGATTTTTGACTTCAGCCCCTCTTTGAATAGGGAATTGAATCTAGTTGGTACTTTAGGGGGGGTCAAAATTAAAATTTTCTAATAGTTTTCAAAATAATCGAGAAAAACAAAAAAAAAAATGACAGAAAAATGGAAATTTTACGGAAAAAACCACTTTTCGACAAAATCGATTTTTTGATTTTGCGGTAACTCAAAAACGAATTATTGTAAATACTTGAAATTTTCACCAAATGTTTATATTATGGTTATCTCTTTACAGTTAAATTTTCAAAATATTTTGACCATTTTTAAGCTACTTATAGACAATTGAAATTTTCGACTTTTCTAAGTTTTTTTTCTTCAAATGCCGATAAAAATGTTTTGGGTGGCCAGAAAATCTTGAAAATTTAATACAAGGTTTCTTATAAGTTGTTCTTAATGTGATAAAAAAAAATCCGAAATCGTTAGTCACAATTTTTTTTTATAAGTGCTTAAAGTTCGAATTTATACGAAATATGTCAAAATTTAAATTAAATTTCATACGCTCATAATGCGAATGTTGGCCATAGTAACCATAGTAACATAATATAAAAACTATACTATTTGTTTCAAAATAGAATATTTGACAATATTTAAATATAATATATCCTAAACTGACAAATCATCTTCGTTCAGAATCGTTTTTCGTATACAATGATACCTATCATTGCATTCAAATTTAACCTACCCTAGTCCGAGGTCCACCCCATCCCCTAATGTACAGCAGAGCGATACTCATTTACCAACTTTTTTTTATTTGATTGTTGATAAAATATTTTAAATCATTAATATTGTGTTTGTAGTAATTGTTAAATAATGCCTACTTAGTAATGCAAATAGTTATAGCTTTGGAATGTTATAGTTTTTTAATTAACTTCGCTGACCTAACCTTATCCATATTATAGTTGTCATGTTTAATTTTAAATATATAACATTTATTTAAAGTATGATAAATCAAAATAAACACTATATATTTTTATTATTATAATTTTAAAATCTACTCTGATTCTCTTTACATTATTACATGAGTCATACTGTTCATAAATGTTATATTATATTTGGTAAAAATTATTTGTATTCTTTATTTCCTAACATTTTGTTGTATGTTTTCTACAAATATTAATTAATACATTTTAAAATTAATTAGAATGCAAATCAAATCACACACGAGAGTACTAATATACCTAACAATTACATTGAAATCAAAGATATAAATGAGTCAAATAAATATTTTGGAAGTTCTGATGATATTCATGGTACAGTTGAAACTACTGAAATTAAAATAGATTTAAATGATGATGTAAATTCCAACAATACTTTTGAAAGATCTGATACAAATATTCTAGACATCCTGTCACCTAATTTTGCCAAACCAAAAATTAATGAACTAAAAATATTTTTCCAAATCCATCCAGTTCAACCTTATCATGGTGTACAATTCAATCCTTTGATTGCATATTTTCGTTCTAATGGCAACACAAAACAAAAACGTGAGTGGTTGAGTTATGATGCAAAAACAAATTTGTTTTACTGTACTTTTTGTTTAGCCTTTGCAAAAAATTGTAACAGTTTTTCTCTTGGATGTCAAATAAGCACTAAAACTATCTATGCACGAATTCGGGAACATGAATTAACTATGGATCATGGTAATTGTGTTGAGGCCTATTTGTTGCAGTCAAACGAAAAAGATATTCATAAACGCTTTACTTCTGAAAAACAAATAGAAATTCGTAGAAAACGAGCAGTTTTAGAACGTATAATTGAGACAGTAAAATTAATTGGAAAAAGACGGTTAAGTTATCGTGGGGCTAAAAACGCTGAAGCTGCTTACACTCTTAATAATAGTTCATTGGACCATGGTAATTTTTTAGAAATGCTGATTTTAATTTCAAAATTTGATCCTCTTCTTAAACATCATATTGATGATGCAGTCATGAAAAGTGAAAAAGTTCGTAATAAATGTAATAGCGGTTCAGCATCCGTAGGACGTCCTGGAAGTTTACTAACAATGTTATCAAAAACAACAGCTGATTATATTATTGAGTCAATAGGTCAATTAATAAGAAAAACTATAGTAGATGATATTAATAAAGCTCTATTTTTCACGATTCAAATTGATTCAACTCAAGATGTGAACGTACACGATCAGCTGTGTGTTATTATTCGTTATGTAACCGATAATGTAAATGAACGATTGTTGGCCTTTATAAGATGTACTTCAGGGACGGGTCAAGATCTTTGTTTATTAGTGTGTAAACTTTTGGAGAATTCTGGTATTGATATTAAAAAATGTATTGGTAGTTCCACTGATGGTGCCTCCAATATGCGTGGAGAATATAAAGGGTTTTCTGCTTGGTTAAAAAAAGAGGTACCCGAGGCCCTACATGTATGGTGCCATGCCCATGTTTTAAACCTAGTTATGACAGACGTAACAAAAATTTGTGTAGAAGGTATTACATTTTTCGGCTTACTTAATGCCATTGCTGTTTTTGTGCGAGAATCGTATTTAAGAATGAACAAGTGGGAAACAACCAGCAAATATAAATTTATATCTGTGATCGGTGAAACCAGGTGGTGGGCGAAAGACCGCTGTGTCACCAAAGTTTTTGGTGCATTTAATAATCCTGCCGAATCTCTTTATGTCGATATTGTTGAAACATTAGATGAGATTTATTACACCCAGAAATTTTCATCTGATGTTAGATTTAAAGCTAAAATGTATTTAGATTCTATACTTAAGTATGAAACAATAATAATGAGCCAAATTTTTTTACAAATATTCACATCAACTACGCCACTTTCGTTGTATTTGCAGACAAAGGGATTAGATATTTTTAATGCATTTAAAATGGTCAAGCAGACATTAAGTACTCTAAAAATGCAATCAAGAGACTTTGAAATTATTTTAAATGCAACGAATCAATTTGTTGATTGGGCAAATATATCATTAAAATCTCGTGGACTTGATTATTATGTTTCTCAGTCTTTTTTAAACAACAGAATAAAAAAAAAGAAAATAATGGATGGCGAATCGTCTCATACTAATCAAATAACTAATGCACAAGACAATTTCAGAATAAACACATTCAATGTAATTTATGACCAAGTAACAAATAGTTTGAATGAAAGATTTACAGCACATGAACAATTATTTAAGTCCATTGGTATTATAGATCCATCTAACTTTGTAGCTATAACAAAATTGAGTCATCTTGAAATAGCAAATAACTTAAGTTATTTGGTAAGCATGTTAAAAAAATTTGATGCAAATATAACTGTTGGTACATTGACAGATGAACTCAAAGATTTTGCTGCTAAATGGCCAAAGATTAAAGATATTGTAAATGAAAACGAAAATGATGAACATAAGTTAGATGAAGATGAAAATGAAGAGGAGGATTTTGCTTTGGATCTTATTGAAGTAAACGAGACTAAATCAATAGAATCTATCTCAAATAATTGTACACCAAAGTCAGTTTGTAAGAATTGTATTACTTGCTGCTTTTTATTATTAAGTAAATATAATTTACATTCTATGGCGTACTCTAATTTGTTTCTGGCATATAAGTTTGTTTTAACTTTATCATGCACCCAAGTATGCTGTGAAACATCTTTTTCTAAATTAAAATATATTTTAAATAGATTGCGTAATAGTTTATGCCAGGAAAAATTAGACACATTTTTATTGATGAATATAGAAAAAGATATTTTAGCTAATGTAAAAAACGATGAAATTATACAACTAATTACCGAAAAAAGTGATTTTTTAAAAAAAAATTTGATTGGTTGAAATTATGAAAATGTATCTTTCTGTGTTAAAATATATTAATTATACTTATATTAGTAAATGATGTATAAAGTGTATTAATAACTATGTTTATTTAAATCAAATTAAATTAAAGTTGTATACTAAATCATTATTGTTTAATTCTTGATTACTTATTTATCAATCCTATTCATCTTGACTTCCAACATAAAGCACCAGTGCACCACTGCATATTACTCGTATTTCTACTTATAAAAAATATATGGGGTTTTTTTCATTTATGGTCTAAAAATTTGTGTAAAATTATTTTTCAAAAGAAAAAAATTTCAAATAGTGTTGGTTCTAAATAATTGAACAACTAAACAAGTAACTTGATTTTTTGTATTTTTCCTTTTTATGGAGGGGGGGTCTTTCAGTCTTCGGGCCGGTTGAATGTGGAGCTCGGTTAACTATAATTTCCCAATCCGGCCCTGGATATACAAATAGTTTAGAAACAACAACCATGACCATTTATAAAACTATAACTATGGGTAGGCGTAAACGAGGTCTAGTCAATATAATAGGTTCAGCAATGAAAACATTGTTTGGAGTGTGCGACAACGATTGTGCGAAAGAGACCACTGATCAAATAGGAATAATTGAAAAAAGTAACGAACGAATGATACATTTATTAAAAAATCAAACTACAGTAGTCAAATCGGCAGTACAAGGAATAGGGGGCGCATCAGTAGAAATCAATAAGCTTTATAAGGAATTAGAGGAAAAGCAAAATGAATTAAAAACTAAAATAAATGAATTAGTAAATCATACTTCAACTTTGGACACCTTGGTGTTAACAAATAGAATACATAGCATTTTTACCGCGTTATTAACACAATATTCTTATGAAACAACGACCCTTAGTTCAATAATAACAGCAGCTAGGACGGGTGTACTACATTCTAGTTTAGTAACACCTCGGGAATTAGCAAAACAATTAACACAAATAAAAATTAATTTACCAATAAATTTAAATTTGCCTATGGGCACAGATCCAAGTGAAATTTACGAACTAAGCAAAATAACTAAAATGGCGGTATTTTACAAAAATAATAAAATAGTTTTTCTAATAAAAATACCTTTAGTAACAGAACTGGAGCTGACCCTTTATAAAATAATACCTATACCACACCGTGTGGAAAATAAAAGCGATAATGAGGAACATAGTTTAATTTTAAAACCGGAATACCAATATGTCGGTATAACCAAAAATCGCAGGCAATATACCACTTTCACTGAAACACAATTATTACATTGTACAGAGACAGAGGCATTTACTATTTGCCCAGAATTTCAACCTATACAGCACGAATCGATTAGACAACCATGTGAAGTAGCATTATTTTAAAAATCCAGACCTATTACCACCTACATGTGAAGCAGGAGTGATAGTAATATCGAAAAATATATTTCATAAATTAAAGTATGCAAATGCATGGATATTTACCACCACTAGTGACACGTTGACTATAGTATGCCAAGGGAATAAGGAACCGTATATAGTAAAGATTAAAAATCAAGGTTTAATAAAATTAAACCAAGAATGTAGAGCGTATGCGGAGAATATAGTATTGAACCCGACAAGGGAAATAAAATCGAAATATTATATAAATTTCATTCCAAAAATAGGTGTAAGTGGTTTACCAGTAAAACTTAAAAGCGTGAAAAACATAAAAGTACGAAAAACAAAATTTGATTCGCATAAACTAGATAATGTACATGAGATGGCACACTCCCTGGACGAGATAGATAATATGATAGATGAGGAAATATTGAGACAATCGGGAGTAGATAACGATAGTAAAAATTCATACCTTATGTATGCAATTATAGGATTAATAGTATTTTCATTATTCTTATTATTTTTTATATATATATCGTATAGATGCAACTTGACCACTGGTAGAGCGTTAAGCCACCAACAAATGGCAGTAATTAATGATAACTTACCGAGAAGTCGAAGTACTTTTTACGTGGAATCCCCACTTAAAGAAAATAAAGCTAAAGAAAAACTACTAGGTGATACACCTGATAGATTAGGTATGGGCGGATTACCACCAATAATTACAGAATAAACATATAAAACTAAAACGATAAAATGTAAAAAAAAAAAAATATAAATTATTAGTAATTAAAATAAGTATAGTAATAAAATAAGTATAAGAAAGAGCTTTTGTAATTATTAAATATAATGTATGTGAGCTTGTGTTGTCGTTGCTTGTAATAAAAACTTTGACAATTATAATTAATGTTGAACTATTTTCATAACAGAGCGGAAACACATAAATTCGTTATAATGGACTTTGAATTTTCAATGGTGGACAGGACAAGCATGGTGGTTATTTCAGGAGCTATCTCAAATAGCCTAGATCGATTCAAAATTCGTAAGTTGGAAGGTAGACCTTTATTGTTACCTGTCAACGAAGAACCAAGACCGATGAAAGACAGAGAGCTACAAGTAGCTATAAAAGAGATTAAAAGAGTATTTAGGTGTAAAACGGAGTTGAGAGATGCTTGTCTAGACCAGTTAAACAAAAGTTTGAATACGACAAGAAATAATTTGACACCTGGATATATTGAGAGTTACATCTTAAAAGGAAATAAGGAGAATGTAATAGTAGTATGGAACGGGCACTCTGATAAAAGTATTCTGCAAAGATTAGATTTAACGCAATTTCCAATTTTAAACATAACATGCTATGATAAATTATTTAATAAAAATTTCACGATACAATTCGAAAAATTAAGTACCAGAGAAATAATATACGAAGTAGACATAGGGACATTTAACAAGTCGGGACGCCTACTTAATTTGGTAGAAACGCACGACATGATTTGTAAAAAGAAACATAAAATTACGTATGCACACGATCCTACTGTGGATGTAAAATACACCAAATGTATTTTTGACTTTGTGATACGAAAACAAAGATATGAAAATTTAATAAAACACTTTTAAAATTATAAATTAAAATTTTATATATAAATTTAATTTCAGACATAATAATTGAAAACTATAGTTAAATCAACCACAAAGTAATAAAACAAAATGAATAGATTGGAACAGTTAAGCGGGGAAATTGCACTAAATATTGAAACACAATACCACATAAATCCAGAACAAGAAGATTGGCATAATTTTACTAATTGCTATGACTATCATATAGTCACCGCAAATAATTCGATTTTAGTACCCTACGAGGATGACAAAATTTTGAAAATGATATCTGCAACTAAGAGATTTTTATCAGATATGTGCGTCGACAGAGATTTGAGTGAGCCTTATTGTTATGAGTTAAACTATTTTTTAGAAATATTAACTAATCCTGCAGATATTTTGTATTATGATAGATAATTCTTCAAAGAATACTGGTCATTTCGGTTTGTGTAGTTAGCAGATAAATTCTTGTGAAATAACAGTGAGAATGTGTCTGCGACTACCTGAACCTACTTGATAATATAACACGTTGGTTCAATCAATATTTTATGATAAATCCGGTTGGATTGTACGGCCCGCCCACTAACAACTTTTGACAATTGATTATGATGGAGCGAGTTCGTCACAATCCAAGTGATGGGGGATGATTGACCAAACAGTTAATAATCAGTTAAAGATAACGTCATTTGCAAAGGACAAACTTAAAATAAATAGTTGGCCATTGCATTTGGGGATAATATTTGATTGAGTAAACGAAAGAGAAAGACAATATAAAAAGAATATGTAAATATTAATACTATAAATAATAATAAATATTACATTAGGAAACAATTATAAAAATATAAATTAAAGTATAAAATATAAAAACTATTATTCAATATATATATACACTTATACTTAGTGGAAACGAATCAGATACACTAGAAATATTATAAAATTATTATAAATAGAAACTACACTTTACAAATATATTTTATTATTATATACTTTACTATTTTTATTCTATGGCAATAAATGCATTATTATCCACTAGACTATAATTTTTATATTTTATAAAATTATATCATTATATTATTAACCACTAACAAATTGAAATTTACATACTAACCAATTATATTATATAACTATATTAGATTATTATATTATTCACTAACCATTTATTTTATTTTATTAAAAAAAAAAATAATAATAAAAAGGAAAAATTTGTAACTACTAACAATTATATATTAAGTACACTATTGTAATCAGTAAATTTGTATTGTATAACTGAAATTTCATGAAAATGTTCAAATAATTGTAATATGATATTGTAAAACACACAAATAATTGTAAAATGTATTGTAATTGAAATTATTGTAAACAAGTTACAAAACTTGTATTGTATTTTGTAAACTTATATAACTATTTTTGTGCTAAGACTTTTGAAAGATTTCTGTCTTGAGGACATAAACTTTTTTTTTCGTGGGGAGGTGCTACGTGCTCTGATGTCCTATACCCATAATATAATACATAAAGGGGGCGATACAGTGTAAATCTAAGTAATAGGATAGTAATCAACCATATATTATAAAACACGACTCGTAATAAGAATAGTACAAAGTGGAAATACTTAGAAATATATATTGGGGAGTAGATACCTGCATACCTGAGAGGTAACTGGTTAGGCCTAAACGAAATATACGAAATGAAGAAAGTAATCAACCTTTAACATTTAAATACTTAAACTAAACAACCTTCGAAAATAGGAGTTCGACGAACTCCACGATACACTGTAAGCCTATAATCGAAATATGATTTTTAATCATATTTATAATTATTAAATATTAATCTCGAGTTCTGAGAATCTCGAGCGAGGCTGACCACCTGCATGTGGGCGGACGATTGCCGGACGTCACCATGCACGCGCATCCTGAAAGAGCGGATGGTCTTCGGACGTCATCATCGCACGCGCATCCTCTGAAATGCGTAATAGTGTGAGAAGCGAATGACCTGAATACGAATAGGCCAGAAGGGACATGAGTAGGAGATCAGGGGACACTGACTATATAAGGGGGCCCAGGAGAGGACTCCCGCAGACGTGATTTTCCAGAGCTAGAGCAAGCACCTTCACGTCACTTTACACCAGAAATCGTTCAATTGGACTTAGTTTATTTTCCAATTAAATAATTTAATTGAACTTAGAATATTTTCAATCAGTTTTAATAAAACACTTAGTAATATTTCGACTACTTTATTCCATCATACCTATATCTTTGCGACAAGCTGTTGGCCCACTACAATACAAATATACATACTATATATGTACGTGATTAATTTTAAAAATTAGGTCAACAATAACATAGATTAAAAGTATAATTTTAAAAAAACAGGGGGGAGATGCGCCTTACCCTTGGCTACAAAATTGGTTAAGGGGACGCCTTTTTTTTGCATTAGTTTTAGTCCTCCCTGCAATTATTTTCCACTTTAACTACTGGGTATAAGACAAAAGTCGTTTAATACATATTATATAGGTAATAGGTATATATATATATATATATATTAATAATAAATATAAATAAAATATACATAAAACGGATATTGATTACGAATATATTCAAAATACAATTAAGAAGAATGTGTGTGTGTGTGTGTATGGAAATACGAATTAAACGAATAAAACGATGTATAAAGCAAATTTAGTGACGGTTCGGAAACGGTTTAAGTGCTCGAGATTCGACATTGGTTTTCATCTCAAACTGTAGTCGATAGGTTTAGGCATTAGGAGAAGAAAAGATTTAGGTAAGTGTAACGAGATCGAATCCCGTTCTTGCGGCGCTTTGATGAACACTGCGATTCATTTTTTGCATTTTTTCTCATGTTATTCTAATTATTATTTCATATTATTATTATATTATATTATTATTCTTATATATGGTAGGTGTCTTATATATATATTATATTAAATAGGAGGTTGACTTGGCAAAATTAATTACACTAATAGGTACATTGCCATTATTGATTTGATTTTAAATATTGGTCAATTTGGCACCGTCTTACAATATACCTACAATATACCTTTGTTTATTTATTAAAATGTATTATTATATCATATTATACCTACTGTGTATGCATATATATTGTTTTAATGGTCAACATTTACACTTAACATTGTCATTGCTACTAAAGTGTGCGATAGCACAAAGGTACTTTCAACATATACCCAGTGATGTATTGCTAAAAATATTCGTGGGTATACGCAAGGTTCGGTTGGTCCGGGGGGATGGGGGGGGGGTACCTCTACGAATTTTCTCGCATTACCCAAACTTTGAAATTTAACATCATTTTTTTTTCACCACTTACTAAGATTTGTATAACCTCCTCTCCCCCTGAAATTTGTTCTAAGTACGGCCTTGGGTACTACCGTCTTTTACATGTAAGTAGGTGATAAGTGATAGCATTGGGTCAAAAAATAAATTTCCTCGTTTCATTTAAAATATTTTTTTTTTAGCCTTTTTTATTACATATCGCATACGCAACTACGCAAGTACTTAATACTTTTGAAAGTAATCTATTGTAGATAATTATTTTAGTTTTTACTTATTTTCCAAATCAAAATCATGAAAAATCTGAAATGGAAGTAGTTACACATTGATGAAACTTTCTATTTTTAGAAACTTAAATTCAGAAAAATAACATAGAAACATAAAGTGATATAAAGTGCCTAGGTAGTAAAACTGTTTAAATGATTAAACTGATTAATTATGCTTGATAAAATATTGTTGATAACCAATTTAGTTTATAATATATTTTGAAGGCACACTACAATATTGTATCTGAATTGATTTTTCTCTAAATATCTTAAAACATTTCAGAGTATTTACTCATTTATTAAGTAAATATAAAATATATTAAATTAATATTAAAATTATCATGGGTACTTGGGGTTGATAACCCAGAGAAATTAGCAAATTATAGAGAGGAATGGAGAAGGCTATGAAGTGCAGCGATGGCCTATACAAGCTGAAAAAGAAAACTAGATACTAATAAAAAGTTTCCTTTATTATAAACAATAAACTACTAATTAAACAAGTATAATAATAATACATAATACCATAGCTGTTATTTTAATAACTATTATCAATTATTATAATCTTAACTTTAAAGTATTTTCCATAAACTTTTTTTTCTTCTGATGTTTCTGGTTCCTTAATGACATTTTTTTTCGTTCTAGTGTCATCAGCAGTTTTATGATTTACCAACTACTGACATAAGTTTCTGGTTCCCATTGTTCTAGTGGGGGTCCATTGATATTTATAAACATAAGACTGACCCCGGGTACGTCCGAAGCCGCAAGTTCGTCGGAGGCAGCGGCGGACTCTAAAAAAAATGTAAGTAATATTATTTTTGCTTAAAATTATTTTTCTATTAGTGTAATAAATATATTTAATTTTTTTTTTTACAGCAAAAACAATAAATTAAAATTTTTTTTTATATTTGACTACTATTATTTTATAAATTTTTTAAATTGAAAATATTTTTTTATACACACACACACACACACACACATTACATATAATAAATATTTATACAATTTCCCACTTATATATTGTGGACATATTATATATTAAATTAATAAACTATTAAACCTATATATTGTTAAATGTTATTATACACTGTTATGTTTTACATTATGTATAATAATAATTCCCAAAAATAATCTGATAAAATCACTTTCTTTTTAAAAACGTTTTTGTATTTAAATATTTTGTGTTGTGTACATATCACGTGTTTTTAAATATTTTATATTTATATCTATGTTTGTTAAGTCTCTTAAAATAACATTGCCTCGTACTTATTGCATATTTTTATTATTATATATCATTATATATAAATTTTGTACAATGCCCATTGCCCAATATTGCATATATTTATAATATATTATATTAATACATCAATCGTGTTTGACTATATTTTGTCCTTAATATTTTTGATATGTTATATGGTGTTTCCTACATTGGTTTTATATGTAACAGACTTGAATAATGTACAAAAAAAATTAAATACGTGTTGTATATATATGTATAGTCACAGCAAATTTTACCAATGAATAAACAATAAATAGATTTACAATATGTTACATCGATAATTTGTCGACGATAAGATAATCTTTTAATCTTTTTGACACCGCTGTCGACAAATTATTGGACTTGCGACGACTGAAATAAATACGTACGTAAAATAAAATCGAAATCAACTTTATTACTTTTTTTTTTTCAAAGCGTACGATGATCCATGCATTTTAGATTTTTAAATAAATAATAATAAACAATAATAATAATAAAGGTATATATTTTTATTTATTAAGTTTACAGCGCAAATGGTATTGTATAATAATCATAATGTAATGTGAAATGCAACACGATGTGTGAGATGAGAATTATAGTTCAATAATTTATGAAAAAAAAAAAATCATTGTTATAATGTCCAGCTATGATTCAATATAAAATAATAATTTTAAATAAAAGATTACGTAAAAAAAAATGCAAAAAAACCGGGCGGCCATGATCAGCACATGCCGCCGCCGAATCGGCCGGAGCGAGATTCGTTCTTGGTACCCCTGCCTAACCTATACATTGGGACCTAACGCCTAAACCTATCGACTACAGTTCGAGTTGAAGAAGTCATTAAAATCTCGAGCATTTAAACCGTTTTCGACCCGCGACGAATTTTGCGTCAAGCACCGTTTTTCCTATGCAATTCGTATATTTCGTGTGGAATGAGGCTCGGATATATTCATATGAATTGTGTTTGTCCAGAATATTTGTTTGTATTTTCATTATTGTCATATTTATAATACAATATAGGTGTAGATACCAAATTTATTTTGAAAGAATTCAATATTAATGACCTCACCTCTTTAATAATAATCCCATATTATTATCAAAATACATTTAACAAAATAAATGCTTTTTAATGCTCTCTCAATTACAAATACATGTAATATGTTTAATTAGATATGTAACAACAACAACTTATTTTTTATTATTATATTATTAATATTATATTTGATTAAGTATTTTTTTATAATCTAAATTGAATTTAAATTTGCTGATTAATACTGTTCTATGATGTTTAGTATTGTACATTTTTTACTAAAAAAAATATAATATACAAATTGTTAGGAAAATGTATATAATAATAATATATTCATGATACATTAGTATAAGTTTTTATTTTATTAGAAAGATAACAATATAAAAGTATAGTTAATTATATTCATTTTAATGTTTTAACACTGAGACTATTAATTATTTATTATGTTATTACCGTATACATATTGTGTAGTACTGTGTGGTATATATTACTCTTTATAAAACTACTTTAACTCAACAAATCACCTAAAAACTATTAGCTAACCTGTAGTAAATGTTTATACAGTCAATGTATGTATCTAATGTATTAATCTGGAGCTGCATGAATGTAAATATAGGTACTACCTCAAAAAAAAACCTTTGTAGTTTTAAATCACATATTATATACATAATAAATAATGTGCTATGCGAATCGGCCTCCATCGTCCACAAACACTTCTGTGCCACCGAGCACAACCTGAGGAAAAAAATGAATCTAATGGTGTTAGGGTTGAGTTATAAAGGATAAGACAATGTAAATATATAAAATGATAAAATGCAATTTATTGAATCAAAAACAGTAATTTAACTATATTATGTAGTAAATCAACGCTGCGCGGCGAAATGAATGTCTCTGCTCTTACGACGATTGCACATAAACCTGCAACACATATGATAACAGACTAATGTAGTATATATACAAACATTAGTGAGATATATTTAAATAAATACACACCTTGACGGCCTTTGATGCGTTGAAAAAAACAATCTCCGACGTCGACAGTCTGCAACGACGGCTACGAAATGACTTATTGTATCCGGAACGGGAGGACTGCAAACACGTACAGAGAAATAAAATACACATCGAATTAAACCGCACGATTAATCGAAAAAAATTTTAATATATATACCGAGTACAGACCTCATACGTCGGTCGTCCGAGTGAACGCGAAAAAAAACAAACACGTAAACAACGGGCACACTACCGGCCGTAAAAAGACGCGACGTAGGCGAAAAACACGACCGCGGGGTCGAAAAACGCCTTCAGGTCGGCATAAACGGGCTTAAAAAATATTATTGAGAGCAATAAAAATTTTCGAAAAAGCGATACATCAACATAACGTATAGTAATATATAGTAATAATAACGTCGAGGGAGCGCGATAACGGTCGGCGGCGGTGATAATATAAAGTGTCCACAAAACGAAAAAGGGCTTCAAAATTCGTAAGGCGGTCGGCAAGGGCGACGGCAGTGACAAACAGAACTAACTGAAGCCGACGGCGATAACGCAAAAAGGCGATAACGGGCCGGGAAAAAAAATTCTAATTTTCGATTGGCTTTCTGCTAAAGTACTGGCAGCGCCGGGGCGGACAACGGGCGAACTGCTTCACGTTTTATTATATAAGAACTAGCGGCCCGTGAGTCTCGCTTCGGGTGAAACTCGGTGTGAGTGAATACCCTAGGACGGATGGAAGAGCTGAAAGCAGAAAGTTTTTGAAAAAAAGAAGAGTTGGTGGTACTGCAAGGTGTTCTACCGGGATGATAAGGCGGGTGTTGTCGAGAATTGATAAGACGTTCGATTGTTTGGCGGTCTTCTTTCGAAAGCGAAAAAATTTTTAAAGCTGAGACGTAGACTTTTGAGTGTCTAGCTATCAGCCCTCAACCGGTATAAATAGATACCTGGCTGGGGAATCCGCTACGGCGGATTGTCTAACCTCCTGCCATAGAAAGTAGGAAAAAATGTTTAAGTCGAATGTTGTCGTTTGTGCGTTGAATAATCGGTAATCACTTGTGAAAATAAATTCAATGCAACTATACCTGCCAGGTTAGCCTACTGCGTCGGATCGCGGACTATTTCGGCGCAATAAGTGAAATAAAAATTTCGTATTAACTCAAAATATAAAAAGCTTTAAGGGAAACTAAACCAGCTAGGTAGGCAATCCGACTATGTCGGATCTCAGACAATGTCGGCGCATGGATCAAATATTATATGAATTGACTATTGAGTGTACAACGCATGCACTATGACAATGGTATTATTAATTAATCAGTAATTCACAGTAAAACAAAATGTATATATGGAAGTAAATCTTATCCATTAATTAATTGTATTTGTATGTATTTAAAATAAAAAAATTGTGCAACGTAAAAGTTTTTTAAAGCAATGTTATTGCCTTTTAATCGTTAGGCGGACGCTGCTTTGTTGGTAAAATATTTTAAGTGAAAGTGAGTTTTTGAATGTTAAATACTTTATCAGTTATCTATGGTAAAAATCAGTTTACACGCAAATAAACCTACCAGGTAGGCAATCCGACTTCGTCGGATCGCGGACTTTGTGGGCGGAATTGGTGAAATAATAAGAACTTTTCATTAATTCTCATTTCGAAATATGTTATGTACAAATATATTTTATACATTTTGTCATGTTCCCTCGGAAGTCGATAGTCGGGTGTTGATATGCTCGTAAAAAAGTCAGAGGTAAATCGCGTGTTGAATTTTAGTAGTCAGCAATCAACGGGGAAAATCAATTATGATACACAACTAAAGTAATCAAGTAAGCAATCCGATTGCGCCGAATCGCGGACAATGTGGGCGGATAGTTGAAATTGTATTGAATTGTATATTATGTATTGAATATACAATATTAACAACATTCGTAACACGGGAGTTACAATTTGTAATTTATTCTATTCATTTACAGAAAAAGAAACTGTAAATACGGAAGTAAATTTAATCGTGTATTTATTCATAATAAATATAAAACAAAATATTTCTGAAAAAATCGAGAAAAAAAATGCAAAAAATCCGGACGGCCATGTTACGCGGCATGCGCCGCCGCTAATTCCGCCGGGGCGGGATTCGATCTTGCTATATCTGCCCGTCCTATACATGGGGATCTAACGCCTAAACCTATCGACTACAGTTTGAGTTGGAGATATCTGTCAAATCTTGAGCATTTAAGCCGCATGTGATCCGCAGCGAATTTTCTACCAAGCACTGTTTTTCTATGCAATTAATATACCTATTTCGTATGTCATTAACTCATGAGAGATTATTAATTGTCTTTTACATGCATTTGCGTACAATATCTTTTGACATATTATAATTTTTCACGTGTATTACATTCATTTGTAATATTAATTTAATAATATGATAGTAAAGAATACAGTTTTTGGATTAACCAAATTTATTCAAAAATTTAAATCCTCTAAAACTATACTTAAATAATCTACATTATTTATATTATAAATACTTCAGGCAATACATTAAAGTCAAACCCAAACTTATTTATTGTTATTACTAATATTATTTATCAAATATTTTTATTCTAATTTGATGTCATCGTTACCGGTTACTACTATTATAATATACTACCTACAGCATAGGTATTGTATGCATAAACATAATATCAGTCGAACGGTAAAATGTAAATTGTACATAATATGCAATATGTAGTAATAGTTTGCTTGGTTGTGTGTGATGACATATTTAGTATATTTATCATACTATAGTGTAGGACCTACACTAATTTAATGTACCTATAAATTCTTATAGGAATCTGATCACTATAATTCCATATTATATACAAAATGCATGTTACAAATACAATTTATATAACTACTTTTGTTCTTTTCTAGGCCAATGACCTATGTTGTCGAAGTGTTTATTTATAAATAAAAAAAAAATGCAATTTAAAATATTACTATAAGTATAATTACCATTTACCATTTATATTTGTATAGTTATTATTTTTCATTGTAATTTTTTAATACATATTTTTATTATAAATACATGTATCGTGTTAGATATTATGTAAATAAAAAAATATAATTGAGGTAGGTATTCAATGTTTTAAATTGTATACAATTATGAATTAATGATCAATATAATATTTTTAAAAGCCTTTAAAGTATAGTAAAACTTATTTTTTGTCATGTACTAATAACTATTAATATAATAAATTTATAAATTGTTTATATTCTAATTAAATATGCATATAATAAATGAATAATACTTACAAAAGACATGATAACAACAGTCTTAACAAAATATTAATGTTTGCAATTTATTAAATGTTTTTTTGATTCAAAAATAAAATTTTTATATAAACACATCAATATTTAATTATCAGTTTTTTGATTTATTAGGTAGATAAGAATTATACAATAATAGAAAAATTCATTAAATTTAACTAAAGATAAATTATTTTATAGATTGTAAATACCTATACTCAATTGTATAATTTAAAATATTTACTATCAGACTATAGAACTATTTAATTACCTTTCATCTGTAACTTAAATGGTAGCTATTAAATTAAATTAAAAAATTTAAAATACTTATGGTTGCTAATCAATTCTTTTGAACTTACCAAATGTTTGATATTGCATAAATTATATCATATAAATAAAAAAATTTAATTGAGGTATTCAACGTTTTAAACCCTATAAAATCATGAATCAATGATCAATATGATACTTTTAAAAGTTGAGCCTTTAAAGTATAGTCAAACACATACTTATTTTTAGTAATTAATTATTATTAAAATAATTTATAAACTATTTATATTCTAATTAAATATGCACAAAATAAATGAATAATACTATTAAATGTGGTTGAACATTGTAAATGGTTAGTATAAGATATAAAAACAACATTCTTAACAAAATTTTAACAATTTCAATTTATATATTGTGTTCTCGATTCAAAAAATAAAACGTATATAATACCTACACATAAATAATTATCAGTTTTTGTTTTATTAGGTAGAAAACAATTATACAATAAAAGTAAAATTTATAAAATTTATTTTGATAAGCTAAATATTGTATAGATTGCAAATATACTCAATTGTATAATTTAAAATATTTATAAAACTATTTAATTACTTTTCGTCTGAAACTAATGATGGCTATTAAATTAAAAATACTTATGGTTGCTAATTAATTCTTTTTAACTTACCAAATGCTTCATATTGCTTAAATGATATCATACAATACATTACAACGATGTCGATAGTTTAATATTTAATATTTAATTAATAAAATTTATTTTTAGATGTATGCAAAAACATGTAATACGTATTATACTTTATGCATGCGTTTATGTGTAGCATAAAATTACTTAATTACATAATACTAAATAATATGTAGAGTTGTACAACAATAATTTAAGTATCATAATATGTAGATTACATTATTTTTTATTCAGCTTATAAGAATCACACGATACATAGTTAATCAACTACTCTAATTCAACAACTCACTTATGAACTATTAACATTTTCCGTATGTTTTAATCTGTTTATGATGGTAATATATATAACACCTGAATAAAAGTAACTATTTAATTATATCAAAGACATAGTGTAGCTTCAATTCACTCTGTTGGAGTACATGCTGACAGTGCTTTGCGAATGAACCTGCATCGTCGATAAACACTTCTGTGCAACAAAGCACTACTTGAGGTAAAACATTGGACTAATAGTGTTAGGGCTGAGTTATAAAGGATAAGACAATGTAAATAAACGACAAAATGCAATTTATTGAATCCAAAACAGTAATTTAACTATATTATTTAGTACATTAGTAAATCAACACTGTGCGAACAAACGAACGTCAATGGTCCACGACGATTAACCATACACCTGCAACACATATGATAATAGATACTAATGCAGTACACACACATTTGATATTTAAAGAAATACACACCGTCTGGACGTTTGATATCCAAAAAAGTAATCTGCAGTGCTGATTCAAATATTTAAAATAATACCGAGTAGGCAGGACGTACATACCTCATACGTCGTTTGGCGATTCCAATCGTTCCGTCCAATCACACTAACAGATTTCACATACAAACAGAGCAAACGTACGGCGTTTAAAGTACACGGGCTACGCGAAAAACCATACCATAATGTCGAAGAAAAGCGTGAATCAAAACGACGAAAACTGAAAAAGTCGAAGTTAAATCGGCGAGAACGTCGGTCGGCGGCCGTCTCGGTTAACGCGACGGCGGACGCAACGACACAAACACGTAGAAAACGGGCACTCTACCGGGCTTAAAAAAACACGGAGTACTCGAAAAACACGACGGCGAGGCCGTAAAACGCCAAAAAAATTACAAAAAAGTGGTTCAAACGTCGAAAAGTGTTCGAAAACCGATGTATTCAGTAGACAGTAATAACAAAACGTCGACTTCGAGTTAGCGCGATAACGCAAAAAGGTGATAACGGGTCGGGAAAAAAATTCTAATTTTCGATTGGCTTTCTGCTAAAGTACTGGCAGCGCCTCGGCGGACAAAAGGAAAAGTCTTCACGTTTTATACTATTAGACTAGCGGCCTGTGAAACTCGCTTTGGGTGAAACTCGGTGTAAGCGAAAACCCTATGACGGATGGAAGAGCTTGAAAGCAGAAAGTTTTTAAAAAATGAAGATTTGGTGGTACTGCGAGTCTTCTATCGGTATGATAAGGCGGATGTTGTCGAGAATTGATATGACGTTCGATTGTTTGGCGGTCTTCTTTCGAAAGTGAATAATGTTTGAAAGCTGAGACGTAGACCTAGCCTTCGAGATCCCAGAGTTGTAGAAGCCGCCTCCGGCGCCTTCGAGGGGGTCGAGTGAAAATCGTTTCAAGTGAATTACGGTTGGAAATGGTAGTCGGGTGTCTAGAAATCGTCGGTCACTAAAATTGTTATAAAGTTTATTATCATGAATATGAGTTATAAGTAATCAGTTATCATTCGGTGTAAAAGTTTGTATTGAAGCTTGCCCGGTGCTTGTTTGAATTCAAAAAGATTAAATGTGTACCGAAAATGGTAATTGAGTGTCTAGCAATCAGTCACCATTTCAGTTTATGTCAAGTGTGCAAAAGTTCAAATTACATAGTCAGGTAGGCAATCCGACTACGTCGGATCGCGGACGATGCCCCGGGCGTAGGTTGAAGCGCATGTTCAAACGAAATCTGAGTTTAAGCGTGCATGTCCGGGTCTTGTAGGTATGTGATTTTAAACCAAAAATTCAGAATCTGTGTTTGAATGTCTAGTTATCAGTCATCAAGGTGGAATTTGATTGCAGTTGCCTTTCGGTTTATGTCCAACCTACAAAAATACATTGAAATAAATTAAATTTAAAATCGCTGTCTTTTTCAAAAAGTTTGTTTTTCAATTCAAAAAATTGTTTGGGTATTTGACCAACTGTATTATATAAATGAATCACTATTCTTCAGATAATATATCAAATATTAATTCATTGTACATTGTTTAGTTTTATATCTAGGTACTGCAATTATAAATTATATAGCATAGCAACTGTGTTATACCTAAGTATCATCGATATCGGGTGAAAATCGATCAAACATAATCAAACGCTTCCCGGCTGTATAGCAATTAGCAATGTACTACTGTCTACTGTCTACTACAGTGGAGAGTAGATAGTTGCTTTATTTAATAAATATGTGTAAATGTAAGGTGTAATAACTACCTACCTATAAGTAAGTGAGCAAGGTATATTATGTAATAACAACTATAGGTTAGCAAGGAATAACTATTCACTATAAACTCTTATACATATCCCATATGCATACATACAATCGTGTCCGTGGGAATTTGCTTCCCATTACATTCAGATCAAGTTCTGTTTTGATATATTCTAAAATATATATATTTAATATAATAAAATAAAATGTACTACATAATATTTGCAAATTGAATTTAAGGATACTGTAAAACGATGCCAAATTGAACAATATTAAAAATCAAATCAAAGTGAAAAAAAAATGCAAAAAACGATTGGCAGTGTTAAATCAAAGCGCCGCCGAACATCCACCGGAGCGGGATTCGAACTCGGTTCACCTGCCTAAATCCTAACCTATCCTAACGCCTAATCCTATCGACTACAGTTTGAGTTGCCAACTGATGTCAAAACTCGATCTCTTAAACCGTATCAGCGGAACGGTATTGAAACCAATTATTATTGTTTAAACTGAATAATTTTATTGAAATAGATTATATACCACCGTAATTAATGAAATAAATGATGTAGGTAGCAATGAATATATGAAAGCATAAACGCACATTTACAGTTTATTTGTGAAAAAAAAAATAATATATTGATATGGATAAAGTAGTAACTATATTTTGTGACTTTTTAAATAATTTTCATAAAATTTGATGAAATACTATTGAAATTAATTTGAGTACAGCAATATGAATTTTATGAGCTAAGAATATAGCTGAAATTTGTAATTTATATTAGTAATATTGATAATAATCTAGTAGCTAAAATATAGTTATAATATATAGGTACCTATATTTTTGGCATAGTAAGCCAATTTATATATTATGTATTAAATCGTGAAGTTAATTGAAATGTGTTGTGAATTGTATTGTCAACAATTTGTTTATAATAGGTATATCTATTTAGTCAATGCTTGTAGCATTATGTTATTTATTCAAACAAATCAATACCAATATCCTAACCTGTATTATGCTTTAAATAATTATTATTTTTTGAATCAAAAAGTATTTATTTTAGTAGATATAATATAATATTATTAATAATACACTGTACAACAAATATAATACATTACTTGTGTGCTACATAATATTATTTCATTACCACCACAGCTATAAAGAATATATTATTATAGTACTAAAATTTTTTTTGAATATTTTATAGTAATATGTATAAATAATACACCTATTTAGTCAGTGCTTGTACATTAAAACATGACGGTATAACCTGGTCTTACGACTCACCTAGATAGTTGAACACATAATAAATAATCATAAATAATCATTATTTGTCGACAGACAAATTCTCTGCCGTCCAAGGATATAACCTGAGGTTCCTGTAGGATAAATGGTTAGCTACCAAGAACAAAACAAAATAAGTACAATATACAATTATTATGATTTATTAAATAAAAAACACAGTTTAATAGGTATATATTATTATTATTATGGTGTGCACGCATAAACAAATATGGTAACTGACGACGATAACGAACGAAAGACCACGAAATCTGAAACACGTAAAGTACTGTTATAGTCACGGTCACAGTGCAAACGATAATTTAATTATTTAATATTTAATAAGCCAAATTCGAAAGAAAAAACAACCTACCACAGATCGTTATACATGTATGTAGGTCCGACACGACGGCTCGAACGGAGGCACTTCAAATGGCGATTTAGACTCTGTCCGCCGGTTTTCCGACACGTTCCGTGTATCAAAACATCCGTACAGACACGATCTACGACGTAACGGTGCGAACGGGGTCGAAAAAGTGGACGAAACCGAAAAAACTCAAAAAAACTGCTAACCGTCGGACGGGTCCGCGGGCCGTCGCGATCGAGGATTAAAATTAAATTCCGAAAATTTCCCGTACAAACGTTACGCGTAAACGTTCGTCTGGGCACGACGGACGATTTAGACTTACTCGTTTAACGATTTAAACCCGGAAAACCGTGAAAAAGCGATCGAAATCGAAAAAAAAAAGACAAAAAAAAAATAAATAATAATAATAAACGATAGTGATAACGGAAAAACGATAAGCCTACGTCGCGGCCGCCGCGACGGGTCCGCCCCCGGAAAAGCCGTTTTGGGGTTTTAGACGTCGGAAAATCACGAAAACGGTGTGGAAAATTAGAAAAAGGGATGGTAAACGCTAATACGGCACGGAAACACACGGTAAAGGTCCGGGGAATTAATCGTGTCGGTTCTCCCTTAAAGTACTGCTAGCGCCGAGCGGATTAGTACTAACGTTTTATTATATAAGGACTAGCGGCCCGTGAGTCTCGCTTCGGGTGAAACTCGGTGTGAGTGAAATACGCTAGGACGGAAACACAACTAAGGAGAAATTCTAGTAATCACCAATTAAACTTTGTGTTAAAGTGGGTGATAACAGTTTTTGCTAGGATGATTCCAGTGATTCCACTGATGTGATTGCTCTATATTTTGGCGGTCTGGTTTTGAACGGGAAAAAGTAGAATTATATGAGTGTAGTCGTTGATCATCAACCAGTGTAAATCGATACTTTACAATGCAATCCGCCTACGGCGGATTGTCCTACCTCCTGTCGTCGAAAGTCTATTGCTGCATTGTAAATGAAAAAGTTAAAGTAGAATCCTTAATTTGAATGTCTAGCTGTCAATCATCAATCTGTGTAATTGAATTTACAGTGAACAGATAAACCTGACAGGTAGGCGATCCGACTACGTCGGATCGCGGACAATGTGAGCGTAATATATGAAATAACAACTTTGAATATTCAAAAATAGTAAATACTCAAATTACAGTATATTATTTCACTATTCACGTGTCACCGGTTGTCATTAGTCAGGTGTTGTTTGGTACATAAAAACGTGGAAGTCGACTCTTTGTTTTGAGTACCTATCTAGTCGTTGATCATCAACCGGTGTAAATCGATACTTTACAATGCAATCCGCCTACGGCGGATTGTCCTACCTCCTGACGTCGTTAGGTGGACACTGTTTTGTTTGTAGAATATTTAAAGTCGAATCGCGTTTTTGAATGTTAAATACATTATCAAGATATCAATAGTATAATTCAATTTACACGCAACTAAACCCGCCAGGTAGGCAATCCGACTTCGTCGGATCGCGGACAATGTGGGCGAATAGGTGAAATCTTATATGTATTAAATATACAATATTACTAAAAATCGTAACACTGGAGTATTATTAAAAACAATTCGTAATTTATTCTATTAATTTACAGAAAAAAAAACTATAATCACGGAAGTCACTTTAATCGTGTATTTAACGTATTATATACAATAATGATTCAAAATAAATTTAAAACAAAATATTTCGTGAAAAACAGGAAAAAAATGCAAAAAAATACGGCGGCCAGGATACGGCATGCGCCGCCGCTATTTTCGCCGGAGCGGGGTTCGAACCTGCCTACCTAATCATGGGGTCCTACGCCTAACACCTATCGACTACAGTTCTAGTTGTTAAAATCTGTCAAATCTCGAGCATTTAATTAAACCGTTTCCGATCCGCGACGAATTTTACGTTAAGCACCGTTTTTCTCATGCAATTCGTATATCTCATGTATAATGAGACTCGGATACTCATATTAATTGTGTTTTTTATGTGTTTGTCCAGAACATTTGTTTGTATTGTCATTTTTTATGTGTATGATGACATATATTTATCATACAATATTAAATATTAATGCCCACACCTATCAATATAATTCCATATTATTATCAAAATACATTAAACAAATGCTTCTTAAAATATTACAATATATTTTAATTACAATTACAAATACATGTATTACGTATAATTAGGTAGGTATCTGTTTAACAATATTGTTGATTTATTCAATATTTTAAATCCTGTAAAATTATACATGTACCTATATTCAGTACCTACCTATAATTTTTTTTAAAAACTATAATTTATAGTCAAACTCAAACTTATTTTCTGTTATTATTAATATTATATTTGATTAAATATTTATATTCTAAATTGAATGTAAAGTTTCTGATTAATACTGTTATATGATGTTTAGTATTAAATATTTTTTACTGAAAAAAATTAGAATTACAAATAAAAAATGTATATTTAACGTTTGCAACTTATTTATGGTGTTCTCGATTCAAAAAAAAATAAATATTAATATGTTCATGATACACATCAATAGGTACATAAATTTAAGTTTTTAATTTATTAGATTTATTAGATAGATATAATCAATTAGGATAGGTATAATCAATTGTATAATATAATATTATTACCATATGGGTTTGCATACATATTGTATAGTACCTACTGTTTAGTACACATTACTCTTTATAAAAGTGTAGTTGAACGTCAGTATTAAATATTACCTTGAAGAAGTAGTTTAAGTATAGTATATGTATATAACTACTGATCAACTACCTTAACTCAACAACTCACCTAAAAACTATTAGCTAAAAACGGTCCAACATTTTCAGTATGTTTTTAATTTAACCTGCAATAGTTGTTTGTACGGTCAATATATATACATTTGATCGGATGTAATATACATATATAAATATTACCAACTCAAATAAAACAATTCACCTCTGTAGTATTAAATCACTTATATTTATTGATTTATGATAATATACTGTCCATAAAAGTACAATAATACTGTACTGTGCGAATGGACCTTAATCGTCGACAAACACTTCTGTGCCACCCAGCACAACCCGAGGTAAAATATTGAT
This sequence comes from Schizaphis graminum, assembly GCA_020882235.1. NCBI lineage: Eukaryota > Metazoa > Arthropoda > Insecta > Hemiptera > Aphididae > Schizaphis > Schizaphis graminum. Next base: position 33,794,521 of record CM037035.1, on the reverse strand, counting down.
CTAATGGAGTAGGGTTGAGCAAAGGATAAGACAATGTAAATATATAACACAATTTATTGATTCAAAAACAGTAATTTAACCATATAGTATTGAACATGACTAAATCAACACTGAATGTCTCATCTGCTCTAGGACGTTTGATTTGATGACGGAATCGGCGTACAAACGTCTAAGAGACGCGCGTTACTCGAAAAACATCATTCCCGGATCGAAAATCGCGAAACGGGGCGACGAAAACGTAAAAAGGCGAAACGAAATCGCCGAGAACGTCGGTCGCCGTCGACGCGATAGCGACTCGAAAAAAACAAATACGTAAAAAACGGGCGCACTACCGGCAGTAAAACGACACGGCGGACGTGATTAACACGACCGCGAGGTCGAAAAACGCCGTTAAATCCGCGTAAAAGGGCTTCAGAAGTCGAAAAGCGTTGAAAAATTTCGAAAAAACGATATATACATACAGTAATAACAAAACGACGAAGCCGAAACGGTGCGATAAGCCGATAACGACGAAAGGCGATAACGCGTCTGGAAAATAATTCTAATTTTTCGATTGGCCAGTACACTATAATACACACAGCGCAGCGATCGGCGGGCCGCGTCAACATTTATATTTTATATAATAAGACTAGCGGCTGGTGTGCCTCGATTCCAGGCTTGTAGAAGCCGCCTCCGGCGCCTTCGAGGGGGTCGAGAGAAAATTGTTTAAAGGGAAATTCGGTTGGAAATGGTAATCGGGTGTCTAGAAATCGGTCACTAAAATTTTGCATTGTCCCTTGCCCGGTGCTTGTTTGAATTCAAAAAGAATAAATGTGTACCGAAAATGGTAATTGAGTGTCTAGCTATTAATCATCATTTGGTGTAATATCGCTTCCCGTCGCCTGCCCGGTTCTTTTTTGTATGTTAAAAAAATAAATAACATATCAGAAATTGTAATTGAGCGTCTAGCTATCAGTCCTTAACCGGTGCAAATTGATATCTGGCTAAGCAATTTATATTTAGATTAGATATATATCGTTCCGTTTGCCCGGTGCTTTTTTGTATGAGAATAAAATAATAAATAAAATAATGGTAATTGAGTGTCTAGCAATTAGTCATCAACCAGTGAAAATCGATACTTGTGCTGGGCAATCCGCCTACGGCGGATTGTTATACCTCCTGACGTCGAAAGTCTGCTGTTGTATTATAGGGGGAAAAGTGTAAGTCTAACGAAGTGTTAACGTCCTATCTTTAAGGAAAATCGATTTATATACAACTAAATCGCTTAGGTAGGCAATCCGACTGCGTCGGATCGCGGACGGTGTAAGTATTGTGAGTAATAAGTTAAAAAATCTACAATTCATTTATTAAATCATGTTGTAAGTGTTACATTTTTTTTATCTTGAAACTTGAGAAAGTTATGATAGTAATTTTACATAAAACCCTGATAAATCTTGGATTAATTAAGCACAGGTTTTGATTGATTTAACATATATAAGAATAATAATATGGAATAATAATTAGAAAAACAAAAGAAAAAAAAAAGAAAAAAAAATGCAAAAATGGTACGCAGTGTTAATCAAAGCGCCGCCGGAACATCCACCGGGGCGGGATTCGATCTTGTTACCCCTGCCTAAATCCTGTCCTACCCTAACGCCTAATCCTATCGACTACAGTGCGAATTGTATATTGGTGGCAAATCTCGAGCACTTAAACAGTTTCCGACCCGCCACGAATTTTTTGTAATACACTGCTTTATTCATGCGATTCGTATAACTCGAGTGTTATGAGACTTGAATACCTTTATTTAAAGTCTTTTTGATGTATTAATTTACAATATCTGTTTACACTGTGTTTTTTTATTATATATTATGAGCATAATGTGTTTAATAATCTATACACCATTGTATATAATATTCATAATTTCAGTGGCGGCCTGGCCAGGTCGGCGAGTCGGCGATCGCCGACTGGGCCCTCGGCTAAATGGGCTCTTACATCTATTACCCGATTGAGCTTCTAAAATATATTATTTTAAATATTCATAAACCATTTATAGTTTGTAGATATTATCTTAAATCGTGGTTGGTAGTCGTATTGTGTTAATTTAAAAATAATAAATACCGTGTGATGAAATACTATATAATATATAATATTATAATTTATAAACCGATAAACAACGGATAAACCGAGAGATGGTGTTTTGCGCCAAAATATAAAAATATAAAATGTTTTTTGCGCGGTCGCGCCACATATAAAAATTAATTTCAGTAATTTGCGCCACGCCAGAAAACTAAATAGAATAATATGTAATCTGTCATCTGTGCCACCTTAACTTCAATTGTTGGAACTTAGAATTTAAGTATACTTATTACATTTATTATTTTTAACTATAATATGGCTGAATTGTATACATTGGAATTATACCTATTTAATACTTTTAATTATTTTCTAGAAATGTTTAACTATTAAAATGAACTTGATTAATCAATGATTAAAAATGCAATAATATATTAATCTGTAAAAATAAATTTTTTTAGTTATTTTATACTTATATACATTTATTTATAGTTATAATATGACTGATTTTTATATGTTTTTTAATTACAGGAATTGTAGGTACTTATATATTTAATACTTAAATAATTTTCAAGAAATGTATAACTATTAAAATTAACTTGACTAATAAATGATTACAATAATATGTTATTTTGTAAAAAAAAAAAAAATGTTTAGTTTTTTAAAAGTGGTGTAAATTACAATTAGAATTTAAATAAGGCGAATAATGGCTCAAATTACAATTTTTGAAGGTACAAATTACATAAATATTTTTTTCTTCATGTTGTTTTTGGCGTAAAATACATACGCCATTAAAATAAATTATAGGTATCTTTAAAAATATAAAACTGTAAAAAGGCCCATAGCCATTTGCTATTGGTCTCATTGGTTAGGGGCCCTTTTAAATTCCAGCCGACCAAAAAAAATGAACCCAGGCCGCCACTGCATAATTTATCAAAAAAATTAAATCCTAATGCTCATACATGATGATCTACATCATTTCTCAATCATTGAGGTCATAATTCATATCTAACTCGAGCTTATTGATGATTAATAATTTAATTATCATTATTGTTCATTTAATAATTTATTTATTACTCTTGAGCAAATTTAACATAAACGTAATAGGTACCTAATAAATACTTTTGTCCTTACATGATCGATAATATTGTAAATAATAAATAAAAAACATTTTAATATAACTATAAAAGGAAATGTATATTTAACATTAAATTTGCAATAAATTGGGTGTTCGATTCAAAATATATAATATATTGAAATATTGTAGTAAGTAACTATACATTAATATACTATATTTTATTAGCTAGTTGAGCATTAGGCAACTATTACACAATTAAAGCATAATTTATTTGTGTAATATAAATTTTACCAAAATAAAAAATTATTATTTTAAGCAATAATAGATATAAATTTTGAAATATTCATTGAGTGGTGTATACAATATATGAATTTAACAGATTTGTTCAAAATGTAGCTCAAATGTTGCAAGAAAAAATATACCAACCATGACAGCAAAATCTATGTAAAATAACATTTTCATTATTGGTGTGCTAAAACATTTAATGTTGTAAGTTTTCATTTTAACGTATTGTTTTACAAAATAATATATATAGATATATAATAAATTATTCTCAAAAATATTAAATCTGTAGACACAAACAAATAATATAATATAATAAAAACAATTGAGGCCATAAATTAAAACATTATTATTTAATCAAATTTCACCTACTCAGTGTAGCTATAATAACTACTATAACAAAAAGCATTTTAACACTGATAACAAATTGTATATTTTATATTTAAAATATATTATGCGTTTGATCCAAAAAGAAAATTAATATATAAATATTAAAATATTGTAGCAAAATAACTATACACAAATATTTATATTTTTTTAGTTGAGTAACGGGTTAATATTATACAATAGGAGCATAGGTAATTAATCTGTATAATGTATACAGATCCTACCACAATCTTACCACAGAAGAATGTTTTTATTCAAGGTATTTGTCTGCAATAATTATATAGATTGAAATATATTATGAGTGCAACATACAATACTTGAATTGATCTGCTCACTACTTTGCTTTCTACTACAAAAATATACTAACGTTACCAGCAAAATCTTATGTTTAATACAATTTGTATTATATGGTATTTATTAAAACATTTAAAATATTATGTTATAACCATACAAACTATAATTAAAAATAAAATATTTTATTTATCATTAATTTTTTTTTTTTTGTTAAAATTATTTATCATGTGTCTAAAGGTCGAGCTACCGAGAACAACAGAACAATATAAATACGATGATATAATGCAGTTTATTGAATCCATAAAAAGTAACGGGTAAATGAAAACTGTGCGTCAAACAGACATCACCGCTCTCCAAAAACCTGCAACACGTTTAAAAACTATATTAACTACTATGAGTATATTAGTAGAAATGAAGTAATGACATACGTATTATATTTCGCTTCGCAGACGGTCGAGAACGATGCGGCAGACGACAAAAGTAACGAATAGGCCTAAAACACGTAAAAAAAATATAATAATATATTATATATATTTATATACAGTACAAAGCAAATATAAGCGATTACATACCTCGTCTACACTCTGCGATCCAAAACACACGACCCGAATTTGTGTATTGTTTTCGAAAGGCGCACTTCACGCACGAATTCGGACCGAACAGTCGTAAAACACGAAACGGATCTGCGGAAAAAAAACTGAAAGAAATCGTCGTTCGGCGGCCTTAATTGTTACCGCGTTGGGGATCGACACGAACGCGATAAGAGAACAAACCGTATACGTACGGCTTGAAAAAGTCGCGCACTACACGAATACGTACGGAACGGTCTCGAAAAACGAAGGAAAAGTCTCGAAATCCGGTGAAAAACGGAAAATCTTCAAAATAATAATAATAAGTAATAATTGATAACGATCGCGGTGATAACGAAACGGCTGGGAAAGACGATCGGCGGGCGGGGCGGGACTCGAAAAAAAATCTAATTTTCTGATTGGTAATTCACTATAAATACACCTAGCGCCGACGGCAAACGGGCGAACTTCTTACCGTTTTATAATATAAGACTAGCGGCTGGTGTGCCTCGATTCCAGGCTTGTAGAAGCCGCCTCCGGCGCCTTCGAGGGGGTCGAGTGAAAATCGTTTCAAGGGAAATTTGGTTGGAAAAGATAGTCGGGTGTCCAGAAATCGGTCACTAAAATTATTATAGAGTTGATTACTTTTGAGTGTGAGATATCAGTAATCAGTTATCATTCGGTGTAAAAGTTTGTATTGACGCTTGCCCGGTGCTTGTTTGAAATCAATAAGAATAAATGTGTACCGAAAATGGTAATTGAGTGTCTAGCTATCAGTCATCATTTGGTGTAATATCGATTCCTGTCGCCTGCCCGGTTCTTTTTTGTATGTTAAAAAAAAAAATAACATCAACAATTGTAATTGAGCGTCTAGCTATCAGTCCTCAACCTGGGCAAATATATACCTGACTGAGCAACTATGGATTGGATACATATCGTAACGTTTGCCCGGTGCTTTTTTGCATGAGAATAAAATAAATAAATAAAATAATGGTAATTGAGGGTCTAGCAATTAGTCATCAACCAGTGCGAATTGATAGTTGTGATGGGCAATCCGCCTACGGCGGATTGTTATACCTCCTAACGTCGTAAGTCTGATGTTGTATTGTAGGAGAAAAAGTTTAAGTCGAACGAAATTTTAACGCCTTATATTTTGGGAAAATCGATTTATTCACAATTAAATCACTTAGGTAGGCAATCCGACTGCGTCGAATTGCAGACTATGTGGGCGCAATTAATGAAATCTGAATTTTTTATTTGCTAAAAATTGAATATACTTTATGTGTTACTAATACCCCTCAGGTAGGCAATCCGACTGCGTCGGATCGCGGACAATGTGAATGTTGTGAGTGTTATAAGTGAAATAATCCACAATACATTTATTACACCGTGTTGAAAAAGTGTTATATTTTTTTTCTTGAAACTTTCAAGTTTTGATAATAATTTTGCATAAAACCCTGATGAAGCTTGGAAGTTTTTATTAATAATAATGTTCTTATAATCTTATCTAAGTATTCCATACATACGTCATACACGTATTGTGTTTCATTAGGTAGGTAGGTACCAATCTTTTTTACAATATAATATATTATATTATAGAAATATAATAATATTTTTTCAAAAATTTAAAATCTGGACTCAAACAAATAATATAATTTAATGAAATAATTGAGACCATAAATTAAAACTTATTAATTATTATTATTTAACATACTCAGTGATAGTTAATAAGTACTATTACAGTATTACATAAAAACATAATAACAAAGCTGATACCAAAACATATTTAACATTTGCAATATATTATGTGTTTGATTCAAAAAGAAAATTAGTACATTAATATTGAAATATTGAAGCAAATAACTATATATCAATATATTGTTTTTTATTAGTTAGGTAAATATTATACAATAGGAGCATAGGTGATTAATTAATTAATTTATTTATTTGTTAACGGGCTGGAAAAATAATAATTAGAATAACTTGAGAAAAAAAAGTGAAAAAAAAATGCAAAAAATGATTAATAGTGTTAATCAAAGCGCCGCCGGAAATACTGCCGAAGCGGGATTCGATCTGGTTACACCTGCCTACATCCTATCCTATCCTAACGCCTAATCCTATCGACTACCTTTCGAGTTGAAAATTGATGTCAAATCTCGAGCACTTAAACCGTTTCTGAACCGTCACTGAATTTGCGTTATACATCGTTTTACTCGTTTAATTCGTATTTCATTACACACACACAGACATTCTTGTTAATTTTCTTGTGAATATATTTGTAATCAATATCCATTTTATGTGTGAATAATAATAAATATAAATAAAATATTTTATTGTTATTAGTAATTTTGCATAAAACCCTGATGAGGCTTGGATGTTCGTATTAATTGTCTTTTTAATGTATTTATCTACAATATTTCATGCTTTTATTATATTATATATATATATATATATATATTATCCTTAGTATAGAATATACACTATTTTAATATACCAAATTTATTAAATGAGTAAAATATTAATGTGCATCCTTGATCTATATAACTTTAATAAATACATTAATACATTATAGCATAATCTCTTAAAATATTACCCAAGTATTCCATACATACACATATTGTGTGTCATTAGGTAGGTACCAATCTTTTTTACAATATAATATATTATTTAGAAATATAATTAAATTTTATTAAACATTTATTACCTAATTATTAATCTTTATTTGATCATAAGCAAATTCAACATACTCAGTGATAGTTAATAAGTACTATTACAAAAAACATAACAACAAAGCTGATACCAAAACATATATTTAACATTTGCAATATATTATGTGTTTGATTCAAATAGAAAATTAGTACATAATAATTGAAATATTGTTTTTAATTAGTTGAGTAACCAGTAACTATTATACAATAGGAGCACTTAGGTAATTTTATTAATCTGAGTAATATAAAAGTCCTACCACATAAAAATAATTTTATTTAATTTGGTAGTCTGCAATAATTATCTTTATTGAAATATATTATAAGTAAAACATTCAATACTTGAATTTATCTCATCACAAATAATGCTTTCTATTACAAAAATATACCACCATTGCCATCAAAATCATATGTTTAATACAATTTGCATTATATAGTGTTTACATACATAAAAAGAAAGATATAATAATTTATTTATCATTAATTAAGCACATTTTTTGATTGATTTAATAAAAATTATAAAAATCTAACTACAGAATACATTTAGTAGTTTCTTAAAGATATGTACAATTGACCGTTAGTAATAAATATAAAATGTTATTAACTAACTCGACAATTTAACGATAACCCTATCACATAGCCACATAGGTACCTACATAGTTTATAATATAGGTATTGCCAATTTTTATCTGCAAGCCAATGTCAGTGACAATAGGAAAATCAATAAGTATTTTTAGTTACACCATCCATGTAAATAATAATTATAATTAATAATAACATACCTAACATAATTTATAAAAATATAAATTCATCATTGCACTTTTATTGAAGAGTGTAAGTAAAACACATAAGTCACTGTTTGTGTCTAATCTGTATTATGCATTCAACCAGCTTATATTTTATTTTAATAGTACTGCAGTATAATATAATATTATAATACATTTTAAAAATAAAACAAAAGTGTGTGTAATGTACTCATATGACTTTCTATGTAATTTTAATTACCTACCAATAAGTAAGTGAGCAAGGTATATGTAATATCAACTATAAGTGAGCAAGGAATAACTACCTATTCACTATTAACTCTTATAAATATCTATACATACAATCGTGTCCGTGGAATTTATTGTAATTGTTTAATTATTTTAAATAATAAACAAATAATTACAATATTTTAATATACCTATACATAATATACAATAAAAATAAAAAAATTTGCTTCCCATTACATTTAGGTCAAGTTCTGTTTTGGTATATTCTAAAATATATGTTTTAATATAATAAAATAAAACGTACTACACAATGTTTGCAAATTGAAATTAAAATAAATAAAACGGTGTTAAATTGAACAATATTTAAAATCAAATAAATAATGGCAATGTACCTATTAGTGTAATTATGTTATCTCATACTTAATACAATAAAATAATAATATGAAAAAATAATTAGAATAACATGAGAAAAAAAAGTGAAAAAAAATGCAAAAAATGATTCGCTCTGATATTCAAAGCGCCGCCAGGAAAACCGCCAGAGCGGGATTCGATCTCGTTACAACCTGCCTAAATCCTATCCTATCCTAACGCCTAATCCTATCGACTACAGTTTGAATTGAAAACTGATGTCAAATCTCGAGCACTTAAACCGTTTCCGAACCATCACTGAATATACGTTATACATCGATTCAGTCGTTTAATTCGTATTTCATTGCACACACACAGGCATTCTTGTTGATTTTCTTTAGAAAATATTTGTAATCACTAATCAATATCCGTTTTATGTCTACTGTATTTATATTTAATATTATTATATATATATATATATATATATTATATGTATTGAACGATTTTTGTCTTACACCCAAACGCTCGTCGTGATCGTCGTAATTTTGGTACGTATAATAATAACGTATACTACGCGAATACGGAAAAAGCTATAAAATCCACAGAAAAGTGAAAAATTAATAAATCATAACTATAATAATAGTAATAATCGTATAGTTGTCCAACGTCGTAGGTTTGATAACCGGACGGGCGCGATAACGGCGGGCCGCGGCGACCGGAGCGCATTCTTTTTTCCGTTATCCGAACTGAGGTTAGTACAGCAAGCGAACTCAAGTGGCAACCGGGCGAAGCCTCACGCGTTTTATAATATAAGATAATATAGCGGCTGGTGTGCCTCGATTCCAGACTTGTAGAAGCCGCCTCCGACGCCTTCGAGGGGGTCGAGTGAAAATCGTTTAAAAGGAAATTCAGTTGGAAATGGTAATCGGGTGTCTAGAAATCGGTCACTAAAATTTTGCATTGTCGCTTGCCCGGTGCTTGTTTGAATTCAAAAAGAATAAATGTGTACCGAAAATGGTAATTGAGTGTCTAGCTATTAATCATCATTTGGTGTAATATCGCTTCCCGTCGCCTGCCCGGTTCTTTTTTGTATGTTAAAAAAATAAATAACATATCAGAAATTGTAATTGAGCGTCTAGCTATCAGTCCTTAACCGGTGCAAATTGATATCTGGCTAAGCAATTTATATTTAGATATATATCGTTCCGTTTGCCCGGTGCTTTTTTGTATGAGAATAAAATAATGGTAATTGAGTGTCTAGCAATTAGTCATCAACCAGTGAAAATCGATACTTGTGCTGGGCAATCCGCCTACGGCGGATTGTTATACCTCCTGGCGTCGAAAGTCTACTGTTGTATTATAGGGGAAAAAGTGTAAGTCTAACGAAGTGTTAACGTCCTATCTTTAAGGATAATCGATTTATATAAAACTAAATCGCTTAGGTAGGCAATCCGACTGCGTCGGATCGCGGACGGTGTAAGTATTGTGAGTAATAAGTTAAAAATTCTACAATTCATTTATTAAATCATGTTGTAAAAGTGTTACATTTTTTTTATCTTGAAACTTGAGAAAGTTATGATAGTAATTTTGCATAAAACCCTGATAAATCTTGGATTAATTAAGCACAGGTTTTGATTGATTTAACATATATAAGAATAATAATATGGAATAATATGGAATAATAATTATTAGAAAAACAAAGGAAAAAAAGCATTCACAATGATTCGTTTTTGAGTTACAGCAAAATCAAAAAATCGATTTAGTCGAAAAATGGTTTTTCGTAAAATTGCCGTTTTTCTGTCACTTTTTTTTTTGTTTTTCTCGATTTTTTTTTAAAACTATTTGAAAATTTTACTTTTGACCTCCCCAAAGTACCAACTAAATGAATTTTCCTATTCAAAGAGGGGCTGAAATCAAAAATCGGAGCATTATTATTGCTCCAAATGCTGTCGTCAGACACGAAAAAAAAAAAAAGCGGGTAAGTGAGTATCGCTCTGCTGTACATTAGGGGGTGGGATGGACCTCGGACTAGGGAAGGTTAAATTTGAATGCAATGATAGGTATCATTGTATACGAAAAACGATTCTGAACGGAGATGATTTGTCAGTCTAGGATATATAATACTTAAATATTGTAATATATTCTACTTTGAAACTTATTCAAACATTTAAGTAAAAGTTTCAAGATCTTATGTTTAGTAATTTTTTAAAAATAACAAAAATCGAAAATTATTTATTAGTAAAACGTAATTTTATACGTGTATTTTTAATTTCAAATTAAAATTAAAACTTTAAACACTCGTAAAATTTTTTAAATTGAACAATCCTCAAACTTTTTTATAATTATTCTAAGCTTAACTTATGGACAGCATAGTATTAAATTTTCAATTCTTAGCTTTTGATAGAAAAATATTTATAAATTTTTAACTACCAAATAGTGAAAAATATTCATGATTTTGACGAATTTTTGTCAATATTTGAACTTAAAATGCTAATAAAAAAAAATTGTGCCTATGTATTTTTATAATTTTTGAATGAGAGTTAGAAAAAGTTATGTGGACCCTTCAATTAAATTTTCAAGTAATTTGTCCCAGCTAATTTTTTTTTATCAACATTTATAAAAAAAAAATTAAAAAAAATTGAAAATTTCAATTGTCTATAAATACCTCAAAAAAAGTCAAAATGTTTTGAAAATAAAATCACGTAAAGAAAATGGTAATCTAAATAACTGGTAAAATTTTCAAGTATTTACGACTTATACTGTTTGAATAACAACAAATATCAAAAATCGTTTGAGGCTAAACCGTTATTTAACGCGGCATTGTAAAAATTTAAATTTCAAACACTCATAAAAATTTTTTGTCTGAATCCGGTTGAGTTTTTTTTACAGATAATTGAAGAAAAATGTATGGAGAACCTTGTATCAAATTTTCAAAACTTAGTTATAAAAGAAAAAAATTTTACGAATTTTCAACCACAAAATTACTTGCCAATTTTCGCAATTTTGACATATTTCGTATAAATTCGAACCTTAAGCACTTATAAAAAAAAATTGTGACTAACGATTTCGGATTTTTTTTTATCACTTTAAGAACAACTTATAAGAAATCTTGTATTAAATTTTCAAGATTTTCTGGCCGTCCAAAAAATTTTTATCGTTATTTTAAAAAAAAAAATACTAAAAAAAATTAAAAATTTCAATTGTCTATAAATAGCACAAAAAAAGTCTAAATTCTTTCAAAATTTAACTGTGTATGGAGAACGCTAATATAAACATTTGGTGAAAATTTCAAGTATTTACATCTATTAGTTTTTGAGTTATAGCAAAATAAAAAATTCGATTTTGTCGAAAACTGATTTTGCGTAAAAAATCCCGTTTTCCCCCTCATTTTTTTAGGGTTTTTCCCGACTCATTTGAAAAATATTGAAAATTTTTAACTTTTGACTACCCAAAGTACCAACTAGATTCGATTTCCTTTTCAAAGAGAGGCTGAAGTCAAAAATCAAAGCATTTTCACTGCCCCAAATGTTGTCGTCAGACACAAAACTAAAAAAATTAAAAAAAAAAAAAAAAAAAAAAAAAAACACACATCATTGTAAAATCAATACATTCTTCACTCCGTTCAGAATCTAAAAAATAAAAAAAAATGCAAAAATGGTACGCAGTGTTAATCAAAGAGCTGCCGGAATATTAATTCGAGTGTTATGAGACCTGAATACCTTTATTTAAAGTCTTTTTGATGTATTAATTTACAATATCTGTTTACACTGTGTTTTTTTATTATGTATTATGAGCATAATGTGTTTAATAATCTATACACCATTTTATATAATATTCATAATTTATCAAAAAAAATAAATACTAATGCTCATACATGATGATCTACATCATTTCTCAATCATTGAGGTCATAAGTCATATCTAACTCGAGCTTACTGATTAATAATTTAATTATCATTATTGTTCATTTAATAATTTATTTATTACTTTTGAGCAAATTTAACATAAACGTAATACCTAATAAATACTTTTGTCCTTACATGATCGATAATATTGTAAATAATAAATAAAAAACATTTTAATATAACTATCAAAGGAAATGTATATTTAACATTAAATTTGCAATAAATTGAGTGTTTGGTTCAAAAACTAAAATCAAAATATATATATTGAAATATTGTAGTAAAAAACTATACATTAATATACTATATTTTATTAGTTGAGCAATAGGTAACTATTACATAATTAAAGCATAATTAATTTGTGTAATATAAACCTTACCGAAATAAAAAATTATTATTTAAAAAAATAATAGATATAAATTTTGAAATATTCTTTGAGTGGTGTATACAATATATGAATTCAACGGATTTGTTCAAAATTTAGCTCAAATGTTGTAAGAAAAAATATACCAACCTTGACAGCAAAATCTATGTTAAATAACATTTTCATTATTGGTGTGCTAAAACATTTAATGTTATAAGTTTTCATTTTAACGTATTGTTTTACAAAATAATATATATAGATATATAATAATTAATTATTCTCAAAAATTTAAAGTATGTAGACACAAACAAATAATGTAATATAGGTAATAAAACAATTGAGGCCATAAATTAAAACATTATTATTTAATCAAATTTCACCTACTCAGTGTAGCTATAATAACTATTATTACAAAAAGCATTTTAACACTGATAGGTACCAAATTGTATATTTTACATTTAAAATATATTATGCTTTGATCCAAAAAGAAAATTAATACATAAATATTAAAATATTGTAGCAAAATAACTATACACAAATACCTATTGTTTTTTTTTTTTAGTTAAGTAACGGGTAAATATTATACAATAGGAGCATAAGTAATTAATCTGTATAATGTATAAATCTTACCACAGAAGAATGTTTTTATTTAAGGTGTTTGTCTGCAATAATTATATAGATTGAAATATATTATGAGTGTAACATACAATACTTGAATTTATCTGCTCACATGATGTCAAACGTTGCTTTCTAGTCAGTTTTTACTACAAAAATAAACTAACTTTGCCAGCAAAATCTCATGTTTAATACAAATTACATAATATGGTGCTTATTAAAACATTAAAAACATAATGTTGTTACCATACACACTATCAATAAAGTTATAATATTGCACAGGTTTTGTTTGATTTAATATAAATTATAAAAATCCAACTACAGAATACACTTCGTATGTTTCTCAAAGTAATGTACAATTGAACGTCAGTAATAAATATTAAATGTTATTAACTCAACAATTCACTTATAAGTCTATTATACGTAATATTATAATACACACTCGAGAACGTAATTACAATACCTACTGTGCGGCACAAACGTCGTCGGTGAACACTTTTATGCTAGAGAGCACGACCAATGGTCTAAGATGTGTCTAAAGGTCGAGCTACCGAGAACAACAGAACAATATAAGTACAATGATAAAATGCAGTTTAATGAATCAAAAAAAAGTAATGTACATCGGTAAATGAATACTTTGCGTCGAAACAGACATCACCGCTCTCCGAAAACCTGCAACACGTTTAAAAACTATATTAAACTACTATGAGTATATTAGTTGTAACGAAGTAATGACATACGTACCATATTTCGTCGACGTAGACGGTAGAGAACGATGAGATAGACGACAAAAGTAACGAATAGGCCTAAAACACGTAAAAATAATATAATAATATATTATATATATATAAATATGTACATAAGTACAGTACAAAGCAAAAAGTACGGATTACATACCTCGTAAGTCGGTCAGCGTCTGCGATCCAAAACACACGACCCGAATTTGTGTAATGCTTTCGAAAGGCGCACTACGAATACGGACAGAACGGTCATAAAACACGAAACGGTCTGCGGAAAACAAAACTGAAAAAAACGTCGTTCTACGGCCGTAATTGTTACCGCGTTGGCGATCGACACGAACGCAATCGTCGGAGAACAAACCGCATACGTACGGCTTGAAAATATCGCGCAATACACGAATACGTACAGAACGGACTCGAAAAACGAAGGAAAAGTATTGAAATACGGTGAAAAACTGAAAATTTTCGAAATAATAAATAATAACTAATAACAATTGATAACGATCGCGGTGATAACGAAATGGCGGTGCGGAACACCGATCGCCGGGCGGGACGTAAGAAAAAAAATTTAATTTTCTGATTGGCAAACCACCATTTTACGCGTCGCCCCTGGCGGACGACGGCCGTACTCCTTACCGTTTTATAATATAAGACTAGCGGCCCGTGAAACTCGCTTTGGGTGAAACTCGGTGTAAGTGAATACCCTAGGACGGATGGAAGAGCTTGAAAGTGGTAAGTTTTCAAAAAATGAAGATTTGGCGGTAATAAATCCGTGGTGTTGGTACCACTGATTGGTAGTACTGCAAATATTCTATCGGGATGATGATGATAACACAGAATTCAGGCGGGTGTTTTCGAGAATTGATAAGACGTTCGTGGCGTCGATTGTTTGGCGGTATCCTTTCGAATGTGAAAAGTTTTTGAAAGTTGAGATTGAGACGTAGACTTTTAAGTGTCTAGCTATCAGCCCTCGACCGGTGTAAATCGATACCTGGCTGGGGAATCCGCCTACGGCGGATTGTCTAACCTCCTGGCGTCGAAAGTAGGAAAAAATGTTAAAGTCGAATGTTGTCGTTTGAGCATTGAATAATCAGCAATCTCTTGTTATAATAAATTTATATGCAACTATACCTACCAGGTAGGCGATCCGACTGCGTCGGATCGCAGACAATGTTAGCGCATGGGTGAAATATTGCATGTATATTGTATATGTATTGACTATTGAGTGTACAATACCTGCACTCTGACAACGGTATACCAATTAATTACTAATTAATGAGTAATTCACATTAATACAAACTTTACATATGGAAGAAAATCTTAACAATGCATTTATTGTATTTAAAATAAAAAATTGTGCTAAGTAAAAATTTTTAAAATCTATAATAATATTGACTTTTTAATGTCTAGTTATCAGTCATCACTGGTATAAATCAGTTTACGTGTAATAAAGCCACTTATGTAGACAATCTGATTGTGACCATAATAGTATACACCTAATGTGTATGTAAAAATTAAATATTAAATACTAACATCTGCCAACACACTCATTAATATTATATATTATTATTATCAAATATAATACACAAACAAAATACATGACTAAATTTGCAATTTATTGTGTTAAAAAAATTAAATAATACATTCAATTACATGTATTTTATTAGGTAGATATTTTTTTAGACATTAGAAACATAATTAATAATTAGGTAGATATTATATAAAACATTAGGAATATAATTAATTTAAATAATAAATTATCTAATTATTTTATGTTTCTTATATAATTTGTGTACAGAGGAGAGTATGAATTTTACATGTATAATATACTTATAACATATTACGTTTATAACGCTTAAGTCCAACACAACAATGTTAATGAACAATTATTGTGATAAAAAAAATAAATACAAATATTGTTATACATTATAGTAAGTAAAAGCTTTGCATACAATAGGTAGTCAAATAAAAATAAGAAATATTGTTATAATATATACTTGTACATTCTGAATAAATTGAAACCAATAACACATTGTATTGTACAGATAAATCAATGCACAGTGTATGTAAAAAAAAAAACAAAGTACAAACAATTCCATGGTATTTAGATGACAGACATTATGTTAAATGTACACAAACAAAAAATGTACAAAATTAATTAATTAATAGTTGAATTGGTGTTGCACATATTAATTGAATTTTATGTGTTACAAACAAATTGACAATTACAATATTACAGATATCTTATAGTATATGTTAAAAAAAAAGAAAAATAAGTATACACTTTAAAAATGTTAAATAATGTGTTCGACTATTAGTTACGAATCCGCATTGAAGCAGATTCGCATCCAGAGAGAACCACGTGGAGGTTGTCGAACTATCTCTCCTCAGTGAACAGTCGGGAGCAGCTACATGACTGTAAAAATAACCCAACTGTCCATGAAGTACCTAAGAATGTGCGGATCCCTAAGGATTAGGTACTTCAAGTGGCCAACGCCCGGTGGATCATAAGACCCATGATCGGTATACAACATTGTATATTTATATATAGGTATAAACTATTTTGTAGTCTCCGGTTAGAAAGTCTCAAAAAAAAATTTATCAGATGAAAATTTGTTATTGAAATTAAACAATGCTAACAGTGAATGGTAATTAGAAATAGTAAATCTGATATAATTTTTTTGTGAACAATTTCACCGTTGCCTACATACCTGTTACCCCGTTGGTAGTACTTCCCTGTACACAACGTTCTTTGTGACAAACCGCCCATTGCCATCATCGTACATGCCGACTCTGACAGATTGAGCGTTCCTCACTCTTGAAAATGCAACATACAGTTGCCCGTGTGTGAACACGGGCACCGGCAGAAGCAATCCAACTCGGTCAAACGTCTGCCCCTGTGACTTGTTGATTGTCATAGCAAACGATAACCTAACTGGGAATTGAACCCGCCTCATTTCGAAAGGCAGGTCGTCCTCACTACCCGAAGTCATGGGTATCGCTGGTATGACGATGTCCTCCTGTGCATCAACATTACCAGACAACATCCTAGCCTTAAAGTTGTGTCGCCGGAGTTCGGTGACCACTAACCTTGTACCGTTACACAGTCTTCGCTTAGGATCGAGATTCCTTAGCAACATGACTATAGCACCTACCCTGAGTGTCAATCTGAACGGCGGCAGGCCGTTCAGTTCTAGTGAGTTTAGGAACTCGGTCGGGTAATTTGCTACCTCGTCGGGATCGTCCATCACCACAGAGTCTATGCCCGTGTACGTTCTTTCAGCGCCCTCGATGCGTTGGAGCACCGTGCGATTGATTTGCCTGCATTCCTCGTTCCTAGGACACAGAATGATTTTCCGAGCAAAATCGTCGACATTAGCCAACGACATGTGCTGCGGGTAAACAAAATCAATTAAATCAGCAACGTCACATACCATTTTCCGCGGGATTTCGACGGTGTCCGGAACACCGTCGACCGTCGGCAGTTGGCCGCTGCCAAGCCGGAGCAACCAATCCGCGAAGTCCGCGTCGTTGCCGGCGCGCATGTTTCGCGTCAGTTCAAACTTCTCCGAGTTTTGCCACAGGGAGTTGTGTTTGATCGACGACATGACGACGGCACTCCTGTTTCCCCTGCGGACAACGGGCAGTATCTGCCTGAAGTCGCCCGCAAACAGGACCGGTTTACCGCCGAACGGCGATTCCGACCTCATGACGTCCTTGAGCAAGCGATCGACCACCGTGAGTTGCGGTCCCGGTGACATGGGCGCTTCGTCCCAGACGATCAGTGCCGCGTCACGTATCCTCTGAGCGCGTTCAGACTGCATGGTGATGGTAGACGTGTCCTCGTCCGTAAGGGTACCGAACGGCAGCCCGAACGTCGAGTGCACTGTCATACCACCGTCCATGAGCGACGCCGCGATCCCAGTATACGCCACGCACAACACCGACCGTCCTCGGTTGCGAAGCGACCAAATGAGGCATCCGTAGAGCGTCGTCTTTCCAGTGCCACCGGGGCCGTCGACGTAGAACACCTTTTGGATGTCCCGGTTGTCGTCGACGGCCGCCATCACCCGATCGTACACCGTACGCTGTTCGTCGTTCATGTCGACCACTTGTTGCGCCCACCGCGCCGCCGCGTCTATTGCCCCGAACAACTGGTCGTCCTGTTCGGGTTCCAATAGACCGACATCCGGGTAGGGCAACCCGTAGTCGCCGAGCGTTTTTCCGTGTGCACGGAGTAGGTCTCCAATGGCGTCAAGACTTGCCGCTCTGGCACGGTCCAAGTCTTGGAAACGCCGATTGAAGTCCTCCATCATGCTGGCCTCGTTCGCTTGGAACAAGGCCAGCGGTTCCGCCGGATGGCACATCACCAGTATCGTAACGAAGAGATACCGGAGCTGTCGGGGAGTGTCTAACGACGCAGACTCTTCCATGCATGCCAGCCATGCGCGGTCGGACTCCAAGAGTCCCAACGCGATGGCGGCAGCCCCGTAGCTCTCGTGCACCACGCCGTCGACTGTTCTCATGTCCCGGAAAGACTGTGAGCCTCTCCGGTGCAAAAGTAACAGTCGCAGGTGGAACCGGTCACGGTCCAGTGGGTTGACGACATACATCCGAGCCAACGTCTCGTTGTTCATCTGTCTTTGTCGCCGCACCCACCTTCTCTGTGCCTGTTGCCACGTGTAGTGCACCGGTATCTCGTGATACAGGTACTGTCTTGCCTCCACGTCGTTTGCGTTCAACGTGAAGAACTCTGTCAATTTCGTACGACGTTGGGCATCGTTCTGTACTCGCTCTTGGGCTTGCCCAGGAGCAAAGTAGACGGTCTGTCTGTCTTCCAAGTGCACTGGAAGTCTAACAATCGTGTGACTCCTCTTGTGCATTTCATACGAAAACAACCGCCAGATCCCTTCTGGCGGACTTACGTATCGTGAATTGATGAAACTGAAAAAAAAAAAAACAAACATATAATAAACCATAATAGTAACAAAGTTGCACAGTCATAATTACATATAATATATACTATAATATATCAAGTGATATTAAGTTAATTGTATACATGTAATATTATAATATATCATGTGATATTAAGTTAATTGCATATATATATATATTATATAGGTATATATAACACAGTATATCAAGTGATATTAAGTTATCTTATTAAAACATTTAATACTATAAAGTATAAGAGGTTTGGTGAGCATAACGTTAAAATGTTAGTTAGTTATAAAAAAAACCATATGATATATTATGACATAAAAAAGTGTATTAATGTTGTGTTTAAAGTATGTGATTGATATATTGTGAATTGTGTTTATTTTTATTTTATAATTTAATATATAAAATTAACAGTTGTAAACAATTAAAATTCAGTGAAGTTTATATATACATGTATACTAATGTATGGCCAAGTATTATACATAGTAATTTAACATCACACAGATATGAGTTTAAAATAAATTAAAACAGTAGTAATACTAAGTTAATAAAAAGAAGTGTTTTAAGTAGGCGTGTGTTTTAAATGTACATAAAAGTACACTGTATTTATTAATATTTCGTTACTTTGTGCAACGTCATACCACCAATTTGAATTTAACAATTTATTAACTATACCTGAGCCATTTGAATAAGTATAATTATATATCAAATTGTTGTAGCTTAAATAAAACCATTAAACAATTTATTGTTAATTGGAGTTTAATGATTTTTATGTTTTATTTCAACAATTTGCTTGAGATAGAGCATGGCCAAGTATAGTGAAAAATACTATTAAAACTGCTGGAGTCTAATATAATTTATTTACAGTATGTTTTTAGTAAAAAATGATTTAAATTTTCTATAGTCAAAAAGCATTATAATGAACCAAATGAATGCAGTTCTTACAACAAACATTTAAGTGTTATTGATTTATACAAAAGCATTCAGCAAAGACTTAGTATATTAAAATAAATAATTTGAATCTGCTTACTTTGATATCTCATCACCGTCCCAAACTTCCATAGTGGCCGCATCATGGCCTTTGTACACGTATTTATACAAATACATGACACTCTTAACCGTAGAGCACACCTCAACGTTGATGTGTGCATCATATTTGGCCAGTAGGTATGGATTGTGGGGGACCACAAATTCATTGCCCACCTCTTGTTGTCTGACCAAGGCAACAGATCCATTGTTTGGTCGGCGGTACGTCGGGTACCCGTTGTTGGAAGCGTAGACAGTCTCTTCACTGTATTCTTTTGGATACTTCTTTGAACAACTGTTGTCCACCATGCACGGGCTGTTGGGGTTTAGTTGCCCACACGGCCCGTGAATCATGTGTGATGTCACACAGTCAAACAGGCGCCTGTCGGTTGCCGGATTCGGCAAGGAGGCGCACACAACGTTGTCCACGTCTTCGGCCGTGTGCAACTTACTGTCTTCCCGGAGGATGACCAGTATGTGCGCGTGCGGCAATCCACGTTTCTGAAACTCAACAGTGTATACATAAGCGTCTATATTACCAAACACACGATTTACTATTATGTCCTGCATGAGGGCCTTGAGTTTGGCGTGAAACACCCGTGCTATGAGATCGGGTCTGTCGTTTGGAGCAGACCATCTTCCGAGGTTCTGTGTGATTTCTGGCCACCTAGGATTGCACGTAAAAGTTATAAACAGATCAGGTTTACCGTACTTACGCACAATAGCCATTGCGTCGTGATAACACCCCTTCATGTAACGCGGACTCCCGACGAATGTCGACGGTAGAATCACTCTACGGCTGACAGCCATCGGGTTGGCCTCGCCCAAATGGTGCTGTTGGTTGACGTGGTCCACCAGTCCTTGATAAGCGTCAGCGAGGAGCGCTTGCTGATTTCTACGGGCATAGTTGAGATTGTTCGATTCCATCCGAACATACTGGTCACACACGTACTGCTGCAATAAAAAACCACCACCATGTATTAAACTTATGCCTTCGTGATCAGTATCGTTGTTTCCTGTATATCGAATTGCCATACGATAACACACAAACTCCCGGATAGTGTTCCGACTGCGAACTTGGTTGTTGCGGTTACCCTCTTGCATCACATTGTTATGCCAACCGCTCTCCCCGTGCGGGAAGAACAGAGGGTACAACATGGGATCTGCGTGACATGAGCCCGCGGGTATGGTTTGCATTCGATGTTGGGGGTCAACGGGATTCCTGTCAAAAATTACCAGATTGAGGTCTCTCGGTGGTCGTCCATCGTCACCAACGAACACGGCCGCAACTTCGTTTGCGGTCGGTCGCTGGTATCGTCGCTGGTCCCTGGCTGCATCTGTAACAAAATGCATACTCACTGACCTAGGTCCCATCACTTCAGGGTTGGCATTGGCTCTTTCTTGTTCCTCCAACCACAACCTGCTCATGTTCCTGTAAACACATATATACTTATAATATACAAATTCTAAATACACCAGAAAGTGGGATAATAATAAAAATAAATATAATGCGTATATTCGGTAGTCTATGTTATTTAGTTTATCCGGAAGAACCACGGTTTTTTTTTTATATAATATAATATATAGTGTAATGTATATCGTATAAAATGAATTAAAATAATACCTTTATGTATTAAGAACTGTGTATAGATAAAAAAAAAGCTTAAGTACAGCGTTTTATAACTACTAAAGTGTATGTGTATGAGTTTATCGCTCATCTTACCTAAAAGCCTGAGCGTATGGGTTGATCTCCCGAAGCATTTGGTCCAGGTCTGCAAGCAAACCTGCCAAAAGACGGTCTGCGACATCTTGTTGTCGCATTCGGGCCTGGTTGGCCTCGGCTGAGTTGACAAAGTACAACTCACAGTACCTCGGTGGCCTGTGTTCGTTGCCAACAACGTCATTGTTGACCCTGCGGTACACTTGTCCGTGGACAGTGTACACGCTTGGTCCCCGACCCGGCAACCGTCTGGGGTTGAGGTCGCTGGAGAACGCTGCGAACGCCAGTGAGTTGTTGTACCGGCGAGTCTCTCTTCGAAAGTTGGTACCTTCCTGTGAATCATCAATCAACAAATTAGTTAAACGCATAGGTGCTCGCAGCAGTGCGCGCTGTCCTGTGGCGGTCACTTGACCGTTGTTACAGCACGTCGAAAAGTGACCTCTAGATGCGCGTTCGCAATGAAAGTGACGGGCGTTGCATTCTCTGCAAACCGCATCCAAAGCACCAACGTTGTGTTGGTCCGGGAGTGGGTGTTGAACACCTGCCGGACGGTCTCTCATTGGCAAACGTTGAGCCACAGGAACACCCAGTGGAATTGGCTCGAACTGCAATATGAATAATAAAAGTGTAATGGTTCTTATATGTTTTTTTTTATTTTATCAATATGAAATATTTATTCACTGACCTCTTCGTCGACGTCCGGAGGTAAATAGTCGAAGATGTCTGCGAATTCAAGTTCTGCCTGTGCGTCGGCCGGCAGAACATCAACGACTTCCACTTCCACGTCCATCAGGACGTCATCCATCTGGACCTCGACAACTTCCACATTGTCATCTTCCAGATGGACTTCGACAACTTCCACATTGTCGTCTTCCACCTGGACTTCGACAACTTCCATGTCATTGACATCCATTTGGACCTCAATGATTTCTGCGCCGCCTTGTTCATCGGCGTTGTCAATTTGTCTGATGACCTATAGAATAAATAAATAATGAATAATTAAACAATTGATATATTATGAACACTATTAGAATAGCGTACTTGTTTTGAATCGACAACATAATTGTTTATACGTTGTTGTACTTTATAATGTAATAATTAATAATTTAAACATTTACCAGTAATTAGGCAAAAAAAAAATTATAAATCATTGTAAAATTTTAAAGATTGAAAGTAATAAAGTATAGCAATATTCCAAAGCTGAAGAATAAAACGTAACACACCATTCTCCTGGGAATTTTTGATAATTTGGTGTGCTAATAAAATATCACATTTCACCACATTACACATAAATAGTCACGTGTATAAATTATTAAGAACCTCTATGAGTGTTGCATAGTAGTAACATGAGAAAAAATAAATGAGAATTAATTTAAGTTATCTTTAAGTAAATAAAAATAATAAAAAAAATATTAATAAAATCACATGTTTCATTTGTTGTTATTTATATACATGATGGTTTAGTAACTGAAATTGTTAAGTGTAGTGTTAATGTAATATTTAAAATTAATGTAACTATGTGACCATGAAAATTAAATATCATTAACACAGTGACTTAAGAACTAAATTATTGTGCTGCATTATGTACTTAAATAAAAACAATTGTTACATATTAAAAGTGAAACATACATTTTTACATATTGGAAGTAATAAATTTTGACAATGTTCTAAGCTAAAAAATGTAATTTAACAAACAAACTGTTGTCCAGAGAATTTATAATTGGTGGTTTATTCATGTGTAAAAATTATTAAGCATTTCTATGAATGTTATATACCTACCAGTGATGTATGAATATATAAATACGAATATAAAACAAAAAATATATACATAAATAAATTCATAAAGCAATATTCAAAATGTTCATTTTGTTACACATGTGCATATCTCATTTGTTTTTACTTATACTCGTGATGGAACTGATATTGACAATAATATAAGCTGGTTATGTAACAGTTATTATACTTCATTATAAGCAATGAATAAAAGTATAAGTGAAGTGAAAAATTAAAAGAAGGTTTAATAGGCTAAAACAACTTATAGGTACCTATTATACTTTGTATATGGCGTATAAATAATAATTTATCAATGGTTAAAATCAAGATATAACTCAATGTCGTGCCGTGAATACCTCCTATATGATAAGTGTTAAACAAACCTATGTGAACATTTAACCACCGTGAAAAACAATAGTAATGTTGATATAAAGCATATCTATGAATGTTACATGGCGGTTATATGTGAGTTTGTGGAGTATAAACATTATTGCCAAAGACTGTATAAAATTAAGTGGTGTGTATATATATAAATATTAAATGTATTATATAATTGGTTAAAATTTGCAAAACATGCAAGTTATTTGATATTAAGATCCATACAATTTAAATTTAATAATTAACATTAAGGTACATAAGTGAAATTAATTAAGCTCAGTATAACAATAGTATTGTAACGAATAACGCAATATTTCAGTATCCATATTGTCTAATGTATTTATTAAGTACCGGCAAGTTTAAAATAAGGTTCAAGACAGATATTTGTGATGCAGTGGTATTGTTTAAGACCATGTCACATTTGTAGGTTGTTAAGTAGTGTTTATGTACAATTTTGAATGAATCAATTCAAAGGAACTACATTAAACTCAAACCCATTACTTCTGTTGTGTGTACTGTACAATTATATTTCATAATAAACTCACTATTGACGGCACCGATGTGTTGGTCAGACGGCGGCGTTGATTTCCTGCTGTGAAGTCAACACCAGGTATGAAATGCCTTGAGCATAACTTGGAGTTTCGGTTTACTTGAAACCCTTGATTCTCGACAAATTGCACCCACAAATCTCGACGCACAGCATCCGATGGAAAGCTAAAGAAAAATATAATAGCAGTATAATAATAGTAAGTAAAGATATGCATGTAGTGAAATAATAAATACTTGTGCACTGAAACTCCAAGAACGTCTTCAACGTTTCCACATATCACACAGCGTTTGACCATAGTGATCTATAAGATCATCATAGTTATAAAAAAAAACATTTTTAAAAGGCGAAAAAAGTAATTATTGTAAAACACAAAAAGTATAATAATAATATATAAACAAACTGAATATCAAAAAAATATTGTTTAAATACAAACAGTACCTATCTGAATAATTGTTATCAGTATAAATGATACTGTAACAGTTATTACGTGTTATTATTGGAAATACGTTAATAATATACAACATGCATATAATATGTACATACAAAACAGTAAGTACGAACAATCTGAACTCATTACATCGTAAAAGACTAAAACCGTTAAAAGATTGCAATGAAATTCCGTATTTAAACAACCGTCTTTTGTAACATAAAATGGCTGCGCGACGACAAAGTTCGTAAAAGCACGCAAACAGGTGCGCTAAGGTATGTCACCGGCATCGTGTATGCGCCCTTTACGATGGTCATAACTTATGACTCATAAGTAATGCTCATACACAAAAAGACATAATCTATGAATTTTGGACGATTTATTATAATTTATCATACCCTGTGTATAAAGACGCGACCGACTCGTTGAACATTGACGCGTAAAACGTTTATAATAATAGTTAAAAGTATTTTATACCGCACTCGTGCGCGTAATGTAATAGAATCAATAACATAAACAAATGGTTTGTTTACACACGTGTTATGGGGTAGAAAAATAAAATTGTACTCACCGGTCTCGGTCTCCAAAGTCCCAATTATATAAAAATAAGTTTACGAATAAGAACTGGAGAATTTGTAAAAATGAAATAAGTATATGCAATGAATATAGATGTGCCAGTAAAAAACAAACAAAAACAAAAAAAATGCTACGACAACTGTATTGCACGGATGTTGAACGTAGCCTGCAGAATTCGGCAAACGGCTCGACCGTTGACGCGTCCTTCCACCCCACTCCGACCGTGTTGTACATCACGCCATCCAAAGACCTGCAATAATACAGTAAACACGGTATCGTTCATAAAGTCATAACCAACATTTTATCTAATATAAGGCGGCTATATACAAAATAACAGACATCGTAAAGTGAAATCGGGAAAGCCGTTCATTTCCAATTGTCACACCGAAGACGTAAGTACATGGTATATTTAATTATATTTGCTAATTGTTAAGTTAGGGTATGGTGACCACATGTACTTTTTTTTCATAAGACAGTACTTTTTTTACTAACAATTTTTTTTTATATTGTTAATTTATATTTTACGGTTTGATGTAATTCATACTAATAACAGTGGGCGAAATATTATTTAAATAATTAAAATACCTATATTCGAATAAACAATTATTTAAATGATTTTCAAACATAGTGCTAATACAAAATACAAATGTATTCGAATTCTTTATACCTACTCTCTAGTTTCTTCTACGTTTGTTTCATTTATAGTATTTTTCTATTTATTTCAAATAAAAGAAGATCTATAAGTGTAATCGTGAACTTAAAATAAAATGCTTACTATTGTTTTTTAATACCAAAATACCAACCATATGATAAAATTATTATTGAAAATTATTCGAATATTATCTAAATAATCATCTAAATAGAATTGTATTCAAATGAGATTTATAAGACATATGTAATGTTATTGAAGTTAATTGTGTAGGAAAATTATTAAAATTAATTTTGTATATCTGGCAACCACGTTATACGTTAAAAAAACGATGTGTCTTAATTAATTATAATTTATTTCAGCATGGACAATTTGAACATTGGTTCGATTAACAACTGCCCGGGTTTGCGGGTGAATTACTACGGTAATTCAAACCCATCAGTAATCCCCGCAAACCCGCGGCCAAAAAAGGCCGTACGCCGTAAGTTCATCGAAAGTTAATTGACCTCATGTAATAATGTTAATAAAAATTCTGTAATTTTTTTATTTCAGGTTGCTTCAACTGCAACGGCTACGGCCACATTGCACGCAAATGTGAGTACTTTATATATTTATAAAATATTACATTTCACCTTCCATGTGTTTTTCGTAAGAAATATATTCAATTGTATATTCGTGTTACAGGCAAAAAAACAAAAAAAAAACCAAGCCCGCGGCGGTAGGCTCCAGGAAGCCGGAGCGGGTGACCCCGGGTGCTGCGGCAGAGGCCCCAGGCACGGCGGAGGCCCCAGGCACGACAGAGGCCCCAGGCACGACAGAGGCCCCAGGCACGACAGAGGCCCCAGGCACGACAGAGGCCCCAAATAAGACGGCGAAGGCGGCCAAAACAAAAAAATGTAAGTAAAATTATTTATGTTTAAAATTATTTTACTATTATTGTAATTAATGTATTTAATTCTTTTTTTTACAGAAAAAACAATAATTTTTATACACTCCCATTTTTAATACCTACTTTTTATTTAATATACCTAACCTACCTAGTACCTATAATATAATATTTATACAATTTCCCACTTATATATTGTGGACATATCATTAAACCTAGTTTGTTGAATGTTATTATACACTGTTATATTTTACATTATGTAGGTACTTTTAATAATAATTCC